>JAFBJT010105724.1:39893-72336 GCA_016785325.1 Chascanopsetta lugubris
ACAAAAAGTACTCATGTGGAAGATTGTGAATTGAATGTGGTGATGATGAATTAATACTGTTTTCTTTGAAGAAAGTGAATTTTAAATGGATGAAATCAAAGTTGAGATGTGAGTTAAGCTGCAAAGTTAATGATGTTTTATAGGATTCTCTTTCAAATTCAAATCCATTCAGACGATCTTCACAATACAATCTTGATGCACACCATAAATGTTAAAGTAAGTGTATAGTATATATATATATATATGTATATACATATATTTCCATATTCGCAGAGTAAGAAGATTAGGTACAACACATAACATAAGCTATGTCAAATCCTCTCCACATGGGAACAAGCTATATCTACTTAGAAATGACAATGCATGCTCGCTCATTAATCTGAAGCCAAACACACACTACTAAATGTAATGTACCAATCTATTGTCTGTGTGCATGGATGGGATCTGACTCCATTTCTTCAGATATTCGAAAAAAAAGGGTCAATTTACCTAAGTAAATATAAGCCAATGTATATTGTTATGAGGAAATTCAGCTGAATCGGTCTTTTTAAATCAAAAACATATTTGAAGTACTGATTTTTCTCATCTGCTAAATCAAATATTTAAAAATATAAGTCATCACACATATGCTTTGCTCCCCATCACGATACCGTGGACTGTGAACACACACAACACACACACACACACACAGAAGGAGACAAGTACGAAAGTGTTTACACTTCCTCCTCCACATGAGCGCCACGGTTTATTTTAAACCCAATTCACCCCTGAGCGGTGGCAATGAGAGGGAGCAAAGGGAGGATTGACAAAAGCAAATGTTTACCCTCCATCTCCCGAATAAAGAGCTGCTTAATCTGATGAAACCCTAAGACATACAGGACACGCACACACACACACACACACACACACACACACACACACACACACAGCATCCCTCTCCACTCTATTGGCAGCCACCGCTTCACTCTCGGCTATGCTCTACCATCTAGTGGAGCACAGTGGTAGAGCAGGCGGAGGAGAGGAGGTGCAGAGATCTCAGCGTGGGGACCAGCAGCATCAAGCTGTGACCATGTGTCTGAGTGAAAAGCTCCCATGCTCCCTCCCTGTGAGGAGGTGAACTCGGGTAGAAGGTGGGGGCTGCCACCGTGAGCCTGCTACTGTGACCATGACCCCGTCCAATAATGAGCCGAGGGCGAATATCTGATGATGAATTATTGCTCTATGAACACATCAAGGTGCCATTTGGCAGCAGAGTAAACAATGTTGTGGTGTGACTGGCCGCCGATACCTTTTACAGAGGCGCAGCACAGCCTGACTTTAGGACTTCTGTTAAATACTTCTGTCAAATACTTCAAAATGCCACCAGGGGGAGCAGTGATCAGACTCGTCCACCCTGTCGGCAGGGTCAGAATCAAAAAGTAATGACTCGTGCAGGAGGTTGCTGAATGTTCTGTGAGAGTGTCCATGTGTGAGGTCAAAGGTCACACTACAGGAAAAACAGCTGGGGGAAAAATGTCATGAAAAATGAATTGTAGATCCAAGTCTGATCCTCTGTGAGGCTTTGATAAACCTGAAAGAACTTTGTGAAGTCCAAAGCTTTAAAAAGTAAGAAATTCTTCATGTCAGGAATTCCTCCATTTGCCAGCATATTTTTAGATTCCACTTACCTGTTCACGCCTGTAAAAGAGGGGAATGAATGTAACGATAAAGTCACACAAAGCTCTGACGTGTGGAGTGTGCGACGGTCGCCCGAGTGCCAGACCAAATCCGCCTCCATTAAACACTCGAGCGAGTGAAGTCATGGCGGCATTATTTTGCTTTTTCATTTCCTTGTTTCAAGCCTCTCACAGAGGATGTCATGTGCTCTGTTGTCGCGACAGAGTACCTCTTAAATTATTTTCATGTGCGCTTAAATTCATTGCTAAAACATGGGAGTCATTTACTTCCAGGTAACACGAATAAACCAGTGACTTGTAACCTTGAAGACCAAACACGGCTTTGCGTTTCCTCAGTGTCGTGCTGAGGTCTTAGATCACTCAAGGCTAAGTTTCTCGTCCAGTTCCAGCTGGTCTGATCTGGTCTCGGAGGTTTGGGCCTGATTCTGGTGCTAAATATGCGGAGCAGAGCTGGAGACTCTGCTGCAGGATGAGAAGCCCACACAGAGGTACAGACAGAGGAGACAGACATACGGACAGACGGTGAGTAATACTCTAAATGTAGCACTTACCTAAGACAGTCAACCAGGAGAGCCACAGGGAAGGTGGACGGGCCCATTGGAGAATTCAACAATGTTTGCAGGAGGGGGGGCGGGGCAACACCAGGAGCAGCAGAGACATGGAGAGCAGTTCACCCATCAAAGAGAAAAAAAAAAAAAGGAAAGAGAGAGAAACATTAGAATCAATTAAAAAACAAAAGCACATTTTATACAGTATCATTGTATGTTTTCGAAGGATGATACAGAATTCAGCTGTTTGCCTTTGCCTAAAATCCACTGTAACATTAATGTAATGACTTTGACTTTCAGAATGTTGTTAACAGACATTCAGATCACATCTTATTGGTCTCTGGAGACTGTCCATTTCCTAAAATGTGTTAGATAAATACAGCAGTGTTTAAAATATTGACAATAACTGTCAGCTACTGCCGGGTTAAATGTACATAATGCTGATATTCAGATATTTGAAGCAAATTCTAAAATATATGAGCAAAAAATATTTAAAAAATATTTTTTTTAAATATGTAGTTCCTCTGCAAGTTCTTTAAAACAGCATATTACAAGAATATATATGGCTTTCAAAATAATGTTCGGTTTCAAAATCTTAAATTCAAAATGAATCTCTGTAAAAGTCATTATCTGCAGCCTTATACTCTTTACTCAATTTCATTTTCAACTTCAGACATGTTTCACAAAAGGGTTGCTTGATGTATTTCTCTCATTTAACTCATCAATGAATCCTTTCAGCTCCACAGGCTGTCTCCTATGCAGCAGCAAACAGGGATCCAGTCCACATCAAACTCATCGAATTCGGATTCTTACACCCGTCAATCACAGCTGACAAAACCTCTCCATTACACAATCCTCCGAAATGTTCAAGTGATCAATCATTGTGATGTAGCAGCGCTGCAAGAGAATAAAGTTGGCGGAGGAAAAGTGCAAATCGACTTGGAATTGAAGAGGCCGCTCGGTGAATGTATGCGTGGCGGAGATGGAATGATCGAAAATGAAGAAAGTGGAGATAGATGGAGATCAGATATGACGTAGTGAGTGAAAGGCGACAAATTACCAACGCAAAAAAAATGAAACTACATGCAGCGTGTGCTCTAAATCACTCAGCTCTCTGCCTCTGCTGATGACTAACTAAATGTGAGCAAGACAAAACAAAATGAGTCAATAAGATACTGTTTTAAAGGTGCAGTGTGTACGATTTTGGTCATCTTCGTCACTTCTAAATGTATTACAAAAGAATTCTATACTGTCATTTTCATGAATTCATAATCACCTGAATGTTTTATTTTGTTTCCATTAGTCTTAAATGAGTCTATATCAATGTATACTTACATAAGGAGCGGGTCCTCTCTATGGCTGCCACCATGTTTTTACAGTAGTCCAGAGTGGACATGCTAAGCATCTTTTGAGTTTTAACACCTGACCTTTAAAACTAAACTGTAAAACTGATGTAACTCAAAAAAATGATACAACAGAAAAACAGCAGACAATGCACACCCAACAAAAATGGTTTTATAGCATTTTTTCAATGTAAAAGTGTAATTATGTAAATCGAGTGAAAACAAGGCATTAATCTAGATTGATGGCCCTTCCACTGTGTCTTTATACACAGACTTTATTTAGCGCAGCAAGCGAGTTTTGCGCTTTTCTGTGTATACACAGCATCACAATCCTCCAGGCTATGCAAATTGCCATGAATACAAATACATATTTATATAAATACAATAAAATCTTCATTGAAATAAACAATAACAGCTTGTATAGCTTTATTGTAATTACAGTGTGAGCCTCATTAAATATATGGTCTTTACTGTGTGACTGAGCATCTCTGCTCAGTTTCAGTTCATGTCAGGACACACACACACGCACGCACACACAAACACACACACAGACACACACACACACACACACACACAGGCACGCACACACACACATAGGCACACAATATTGTGGATGGTTATAGGGGCACTGGAGCGGTGATGGTTGCACTTTGCAGCAGCAGACACACAGCGGGCCAATTTGAGGGGGACCCCTGAAAATGAACCTGCTCTTCAAATCTCCATCCTGGGCCCAGAGACTATTTTCCTTCAAAGACATTATTAGGTTGCATTGTTCCTGAGGTAACACTCTCCACTTCCCCCTCCAGCCCTTTCAGCCATGTGGTTTCAGTAGTATTTGGCAAAGCCTCTATATTGGGAGCAGGAGATCTGTCCAACCAAGGCAGAGACGCAGGGGTCCAGGTAATCCTTTTAAAAGGAGCGGGGCTTTGCAGGGAGTATGAATTATGCTAATGATAAAAAATAAAAAAATCAAAGTTTGCTATGCTCATGCTGGGGTGAACAGCTGGACCGGAAAGCTGCTTTGCTTATAAATTAGGAGGGAGGAGAATTGGACAAAGAGGCAAACTGACAGATGGGTCCTCAGAGTGAATGTAAATTGAAATTTGATATGAAAGATATTAAAGGTTAGTGTGAGAAAAAGACATTCATGCCCCCCCCCACACACACCTCTCTGGAATTAATCGAATAGGACTGATTGAACACATTTTCTCCTCACACACAATCTCACACAGAACCACCTGAACTGAAAATACGTTTCATTTAATTATCTCTTATTTCTTTCTAATGAAATGTGTTCTTTGATTATTCCTTCAACTAGTGCAGGGCACTACTATTTGAAATGTTGTGTCTCAGGTTTTTGGCTGTTGCTCTTGTTCCAGGGCCACGTACATTCTAATTTGATCTCAATGAGCCTGACCAGCAAAATCAAAGCATAATGACCTATGAACCATGACTACTTAAACAATACAAGTTGTAAAATCATCCTGTGGTGAGCCAGTTCCAGCCATATGTTTGACACCCCTGCTCTAGAGCCTCTTCAGAATGATTCCTGAAGAGTTATGCATGACACTGTTCACCTTTAATATGAATGATCAAGTCACGGTGTGCAGAGCTGTGTCTCTGGTGAAGGGATATTTGAAAACTATGCGTTCATGCTACCTGGTTTAACTGCAAAGGAGACTGTTACTTTGTTGTCTTGTTTGATCAAATGAGACTTAGTGCATTTTAATAGAAGTTAATGGCTACAACTTATTTGAATAATTTACTGAATATGTGTTACTCTTTCAACAAGAGCATGTCTCCTTTTTTAACGTTTGCAAAGCAGAAAATCCTTAGAGGCCAGTTCAGAATTGTTCAAAAGGCTCTTTAAGTAGCTTTGTATATTGTATACTTGTCAACTGCAGCAATAAGTCAAATTATATAATTAACTAAGTGGAAAAATGCTTTGCTTTCACTTTAAATAGCCATCTCCATGTAAAATGTGACTGTATGTTTGATCGAACGTTGCAGTGAAAAATGGCCGACCATGATCACTCAAACAAAAAGCTTGTTGATGGCATCACCTGTAGCGGGAACGTTCTGATATTATTTGTTGCTCTCGCTCTTCAAGTGAAAGTATGAATGAATAAGCAATTATCGGCAAAGGCAAATTAATCAACAATTGAGGAAGTTAGTAACATCCCATGCATCACTCTGATGTCATTAACCTCAGACAGTTTGAAGCCAATCCGTCTAACAATTTACCTCCGGCTGGGAGAGGAAACAAATGAATGTCTCATTTTTTAGCATTAGAGATGGTTTCACATTCAAATGTGAAATACATGCATTCAATTTTTAAAAGCTTGCAAATGCACCGTTAACTGACAAGACTAAATTGATTATACGTAGCCATTTGTGGTAATCAAGGTTGGATAACTGTGATTTACTGAAATCAGTTTCAATAACATAACAGATGGAGGACTGATTATCCTCCTGTCTGGTGCTTAACTTTAATTTGATAGAATGGAGACACGTATGCCACATGATGAATGACAACAATACGTTTGTGTAAATATGAAGTTAAAGGGTGAACCCATCCCGTGTTTACGGCCATGCGCCGCGGCTTCACCGTCTCAGGGAGAGAGAGAGAGAGAGAGAGAGAGAGAGAGAGAGAGAGAGTGAGACAGAGTGATTACAGATGAGAGGAATCGGCTCGGCTTGTCTCTCTGTTTAATTGCCTCCCCCACTTTAATAGCAACCATCTATCACTCCAGAGCCCGGAGACGTGCTGTGGAAATCCTCATGCCTCTGAGGGAGACTGCGGTTGATACTTCTCACAACGCAGTGTCCAGAGCTCTGAAGACACCACCGTCCGACCTCACCGCTGTCTCGCACACTGAGGGTCACCCCGCTGCTGTCTGCCCACCCCAACCCCCCCACCGCCCCCCGCCACCACCCCATGTGTTTCGGCAGTCAGAAAAGCAGACAAGAGGGATGTTAAAGCCCGAGCTCTGACTTTTTAAAGTCAGCATCTTTGCTTCTCCTGAGGCCGATGAGAGCGTCTGTTCCAGCCAAAGACGGTGCTGGTACCAATCTATCACACAGTGTGCCCGCAACCTTACAGCGGCACACTGTTTTACCACATATATTAAATCTGCCCTCCACCCTTTAACAACCTCCGCAGTGACATGTCGGACACAAGCGCGGCACCTGGACCCTGCTGTTATTTATCTTTAGGAAGGATGTTACATTGAAAAACATCAGAAGATATGGTCTTCTTATTTTTCAAAGCACACCATCCAAGTACAATGCAAAGAAATAAATCCGAGACAATTGACGACGATGTTCCTCCACTCCATCAAAGGGTTTCTCTCGCCAAACGGTTTCTTCAAAAATACAGAGTTCATTTTTTTTCTTCTTCAGAATTAAATGGAAATGTGCAAAAGTGACACATAGTACAAAACATATATATATATATCCAACACATGGCTTACTGCAGATGTGTGTAAATATTGTTTATGTTTGCGCGTATGCTAATAAATGATGTAGCACTGGTATATCTATTGAATTTATAAACTGCAACACTACATCCATCTTTTTTAAACAGTCTATGGTTTGACTTCCACTGCTTCACTGCTTAAGTGTCTGTATGCTCAAATGAAGACATCTGGACCTTCCTCTGTTTAACGTCTGTGAACTGCTCACACCCAATTTCTCCAGTTCCCTTTAATCTCTCTCTGAAATGCTTTTACATTTTCACTCCAGCCTATATATCCGACAGCATCACTATATATCTGAAGTTCAGCCAGAGGGCTCATATTTGTTGGATTAGGACATTGAATGTGTTTAGAGTCTTGGCTCTGAGTTCATCACTCCCAAAGATATGATTAAACGGATGTCTTGGGAGTGATGAGAAAATATCTGTAACACCCCGTTGGAGCCCACAGGTGCATGCTGGGATGGGGGTTGAATCAACTGGCAGCAGCACTGACACAGCAGCCGGGAGGGGGGGGGGGGGGGGGGGGGGGGGGAAAGTTGAGGAAAAAAAACGGGCGGGGGGGGGGGGGGGGGAGTGCATGTTGGAGATTGTACAGTGCACACTGCAGCTCCAGCTGACAGCTTGAACCAGGTCGCAGACATCATTTCATTTGGTTCGATCTCTAAGCTTGTGTGACGTTCAAGCCTCGTGTCAAGTCAAACGACCTCAACATGTGGAAAATTCTCCGGGTCACGAGTTCATGTTTCACACATTTCACGGCATCATTTTGTTATGTCATCTCATAACTGATCCTACAACAGGTCAGAGGTTTTATGATCAGGCATAACTGTCACATTGTATCATGATGTAAGGGTGACTATTAGCTTTGGTTTGTTGTGCCCGCCCTGCTCCCACTGGCTTCATACATCACTTTCAAGAAACCAGGAAATTATGAGCTTCCTCAAGTATTGTCAAAAGGGGACAAAGGCAGATATTTGGTGAGCCACACACGGCATAACTGTACACGTTAGTCGTACGGCACATGTCGGATTCCACTGCTTCCTGCTGTGATTCTCAAACTGAGCAGAAACTTGGATGAAATGGACTGAGTTAAGGAGGTGCAGAGTATCATACTTACATCCAGTATGTATTATATCTGTGCTGCTCACAGACACACACTAAAGTTTTGAAGTTAACAGATATGCTTGACCGAAAACCAGCCAATTTAAGGGTAATGTAAAAAGAAGGTCATACATTGAGGTGATTGTACATTCAGAAGAATGTCTGAATAATATTATTTTGAGTGACAAAAATGTACCAAAATCTTACACAATGCACCTTTAATTAATAGGTCAGATGAATCAATAATCTAAACAGTGGGAGCTCCAACCCCGTATTATGTCCATTTCACCATAAACACTAACAGCCCTGATGTATAGTAAAACCTTGAGGCTTAATTACGAATAAAACATCCAATTCCATTAAGAAAAAGGATTTCCAATGAGGAGAAGGTTCAGTGATAAGGTCGTTCTGAGTGTGGCGCCAGCATCGGTTTCTGTTTCCCTGGTATTGCTCTGATCCTGAGCGGCGGAGGATTTAAACGCATGCATCATCCCCACCAGAGACTGTTAATACCCATTTACCTCCACTTGTGTGGAATGAATCCCCTCTGAACATTTCCACGCCATTTAAGTGGCGATCTGGGAGACTTTCATTTAAATAAATGTCTGCTCACTCGCTATCTTTCCCCAAAATGAGGCGACACGATGGTGATTGGCTCCACTGATGAAAGTAGCGCAGTGCATTTCTGGTATTATGAACCGAGCATAGGTGATGAGCAATACTTAACGTGGCTGAAACCCCTGAAACGACTTTTATCCTGGAACGCTCAGAGCAAATGTGGAGTTTTTTTGTTAGGCTGCGTTTCACTTCACATTCTGAAAAATGAAAAAAGGTCAAGTTCATACATTTTTGACAATGGATCATTGTGAAATGTTTGCAGGGAGCGACAGAACAGTGGGGAGCTGGAGGCAACAGGATGCAAAGCTCTCAGTGAGGTGCCGCACTGCTTTCACCCACCCCTGCTGTTTATTGACTTACGCCATGCACAGGCTGCATCAGGTTGTATCTGCTCACAGGAAGTTGGAAAAACAGATCACTATTTGCCTGGTTTCTTGAATAAAGCCATACAAGTATTAAAGGTGCAGTGTGGAAGATTTGGGTCATTTTTGTCACTTCTAAAAATGTTACAAAACAATTACATACTGATATTTTCATGAATTTATTATCACCTTCATGTTTTTTTTTTGCTCCATTACCCTTAAATGAGCCCAATGATCTACATTTACATGAGGAGTGGGTCCTCTGCAGGGGCCGCCATGTTATTACAGTAGCCCAGATTGGTTTATTGTAACGATAATTCTACCATAGGTTCTCCTGCATACTTAGACAAGTGAGGGTAAGGTGATGGACACAACTTGTGTAAGGCTAAAATGACTTTTTACATCAATCATTCATTCATTCATTCATTCATTCATTCATTCATCGAAACAACACAATCCCTAATGCTCTTAATGTAAAGTGACACAAATACATTCTCTAAAGTTTGACTTAAAAAATAAAAGCCAGAAGACATTACGTTTGGTTTTGAAGATGAAATTACTTCTGTGGGAGAGACAGGTTATTATGCTACACTTTGTCTTTACTCTGAACGCTCTGGGGTCTCCGCTAAAAAGGAACACTGACATAGAAAATAAAGCTTTAATGATTTTGTGATGAGCTGACAGTTCAGTTTGTTTCGCAGAGAGGAGAACTAAATAATTACAACAAACACACAGGAGTTGTTCTCCTCCCAGACACACAAACAGAGCTTTGTTTACACACACAAAAACTGCCACACAAGACAAGAGGGTGAAAAAAAAGAAATAATCGTAATAATAATAGAATAGCCGTGGAGGATTAAATGGTCTCCGAAAGGATGACTGGCATCAATCTAACTCCCATCAATGTCAAGTAGCTGCCCATCTCCGCCTCCAGACCCAAAATCATGCAGTGACAGATCTCATTACTTTAAACAAATGGCCTGGATGTTAACTGCAGCTCCGGTGGGAAAGACGGAGGCTTCAATGGAGGTTTATATTTTATTATGCACATCAGCTCAGATGACAGTGACCAAACACTTTAAATCAACCGGCTGACAAATTGATTGTGCACTTCCACTTTTGGGGGACAAAGGCTAAACACAACATAAAGCATAGTGGTAGAGTGTGTCAGAGGGAGAAGAAACCAACATTTCAACAATGTCATTCACTAATCCTCCTGTGGAGGTGCACAGCAGGGAGGGTGAAGACAAGTACTGAGGAGGTGCTCAACAGCAGAACATCACGAAGAACAGATTATCACTTACACATGAACAAATCCTTCCTTCATGCCTTCAGGCGACCATGATGCTCACACACACACACACACACACACACACACACACACACACACAAATCTATGCATGGACAATACATGAACGCACATGTTGGGGTAACAGTACAATAAAAAGTCTGGGCTTCACTGATCCCAGTGCTGCAGATAAAAAGGTTTAGTTGAAATTTTGTAATTTCTCCTTGCCGTTATTTAAGACTCATTTCTGTAACACATTCACCGGGAATTGCAATCTATAATCCATTGGAGGAAAAATGCTCTCGTCTGCTGGTGTGAAAGGAAAAGCTCTAAATTCTTAAAATGGCAGACAGTTAATGAGACAATAGCTAAGTGGAGCAAGGAAGAGAGAAGCTCGGTGCAGAGGATGCAGGAAAGATGCATCTTTCTAAAGTTTCCTCAGTTCGTTATATGCAGACGTTATTCTAATATGCAGATCTGCTTGTGCCAAGTCTATGTTTTTAAAGGTTTTCTGTTCGGGTAGCATTCACATTGCAAGGGAAAGAGACACAGGTTACATCAGGCGGTTAAAGGTGCAGTGTGTAAGATTTGATGACATCTCCAGGTGGAGTTGAATGTTGTATCCACCACCTCACTCTCATTCGCCTGAGCCTATGGTAAACTTCAATTGTCATTAAAACTCAAATGTTTAGTAAATATACATTAATATGGACTCAATGAAGGCTGATGGAACACAATAATACATTTAAGTGATTATGAATTCATAAAAATGTCAATCTGCAATAGAAGTGGCAAAAATGGTAGAAATCGTACACACTGCACCTTAAAAGAAATGTGGCTGAAGTTTGCATGAAAAAGTCATTAAAATCGTATCGTTTTATAAAATAAGAGATGACCCATTATCATGACGTTATCACTGTCCACCCAATACACGCTTTTGACAAATCCATGTCAATCAACCTTACGTCAGGTCACCTCCACCTGTGTGTTGCTCTGTACTTCCCCTTCCTTGGGTTCTTAAGGTGGGGCCACACACTCAGTCATTGCCAGATCGTCTTGTCATGCACAGCCAGCATTCCTCCCCTGGCTTCGCCGGGCCTTGACCCAGTTTGTTTATTCTCTTGCCTTCTCATGTCGTTAACTCATGACCCGTGTCCCTTTGATTTTTCTCTTTGTCTGTCTGACTTCTAAGACGGACGTTTGTGTACCAACCTGATTTGTTCACATTAATGTTTGAGCCTCTGCAAAACGTCATTCAGTATTCTGCTTTGTGGATCGCTCTACCAAAATCTGGGGCAGATCTAGTCTCTTTAGAAATCATTAGTAAAAGGTAGCTGGTTGTGCTAATGGAGACATCAACAGACCTGATGGACCAGCAGCTAGAGACAGGCTTCGACAGTTTGTTGAAGTGGCTGACTGCTGTGCTTCAGCTAAAAAAGAAAGAGAAAATGATTGGTGGCTGCCACAATTCAACGCTGTTTGTAATTGTAATTGGTTTTTAAATTGTGAGTTTTGATATTTGTAAACCCCCATCCTCCCTACTCCCAAGGTAAAGAAACGATTTATACATGAGACGTAACTTGGATGTATAGTCTCTGAGCGAAGCTGGTGGAGCCAGAGAGAGAAGCTAATAAACATTAAATCAGGAGCAAGAACACACAGATCTATAAGAGGGATGAGGGATTCTTATTGGAATTAATGGGTTATATTTTGGAGTTCAGTTTCCAGTTACCATAATAAATTCATGGGTGCCACTGATTAATGGGTGCAGAGCCTCCTGCTATACCAGCATGTAGTTAGAGTAAAAAATAAACATAAGGGGCCCTATATAAACTCACTATGAATGCAGCCACATGACTAGTGTGATGGGGTTTGCTGCAATATTATTTATGCATCAGAATAAAATAAAAAATTACAATACTGTTACTATCACACTCTCATTCTGTACTTGTCTTAAAAAAATTTAAAACATTAAAAAGTGGGTGACAATCTACAAGAGAACAGAGAAGATTACGGTTGACAGCCAGAGGTGAAACAAGCTAATACAGCAGCTGCTAACCCGCCATGGTGGTATTAACAACTCCAGTTCAGGCTGAAACCATAATTGCACATGTGGTTAAATGTCCCGTGGTAATGTCAAACACCTTTAGGGAGGTTTTTAACTTTTCAAAAGAGGCACAAATCGAATCTAGTCCGACAGCCCTCAGTTTCTGGGCTCTAATATTTCATTCAGTCTGTGCTGCCTCGTGATCCTGCACCACGCCACCAAGAAGCCATAAGAGTGAATGTTCCTCCTTTATTAG
Source organism: Chascanopsetta lugubris (assembly GCA_016785325.1). Taxonomy (NCBI): domain Eukaryota; kingdom Metazoa; phylum Chordata; class Actinopteri; order Pleuronectiformes; family Bothidae; genus Chascanopsetta; species Chascanopsetta lugubris. The sequence goes on from JAFBJT010105724.1 coordinate 52,611, forward strand.
AAATTCTCTGACGGTGTCGACTGTCACCCGGCTCGACATCAGCCTGTGCCAGTGGGAGGACGTTAAGAGGTTCCTCTCACCTTTGGACACACGCACAGCAGTGGAGTCAGAGAGCCTCTTTAATCTGTTGATGCATCCTCAGCGGACCACTTTGTCAGCACAGGAGGGGGGTGGAGGAGCAGGATTGCGCCCGATCTATTAGAGCCCCGCTAACTCCTGACACTCCACTGATGTTCGAGTTCACCCGCCGATGCAGATCATCTCCTAACGTGGCACAATACAATTTTGATAACTGGGAAAGCCCAGCTGAAGTTCCACACCCCCTCAAACAGCGACAGGGGTGATAGGAGGCGAATGTGACGCAAGAGGAAGTGGTCGATTACGCTGGAGTGGGGGGAGACACTCGCATTGTTGGTGTTGTTGAGATGTTGTTGCAGCTGTTAACAGACGTTGCCCGATCATTACAAGCAGACCCATTAAGGCCGGGGCCCTGATTTCCAGACCAATTCAGATGTCGCAGTGCTGCTTTACAGCTCACTTTGCAGTTCCCTCCCTGCTTAAGTTATCTGCTCGGTGTCTCTGGGGATAGAGACTTCACCCTCTGCTGGCCAGCTAAATGATGGTGATTGCAAAAACATGGCTGACCCATTAAAGCAGTGGTTTGACTAATGAGAGGTAAACTTCCCCTGGGGGGCGTCAAAGAGTTTCAGGGGACAGGTGGCTCACAGAGAAAGAACACTACCTCTACCCTTTTCCAAGTACAAGCACAATGTGGCCTGACCATTAAAAGTCACATAGAGAAACATGGCAGAATAATGAACCATATTACATTTAAAAGACTATAAAGATATGGCTGCCCCTGTAGAGAGGACTTGCTCATCAGGTAAATATATATATAATCAATGGGCTTATTTAAGAGTAAAAGAAAAATAATAAAACCTTTTGGAGATTATTCATTCATGGAAGTGTCACTATGTCATTGTTTTGTAGTATTTTCATAAGTGACAAAAATAACTGAAATGTTACACACTACACCTTTAAAAATTACCTGTGACATTTTTCATGTTGCACATTTGACTTATTGGGCTATTTTGACGATCAACAATGAATTATCCTAAAACCAAGATGTCCACGTGTTTTAATTCAGTATATGTTGCATAAATGCTCTCTTTTAACTTGGATATCTGACACATGGAGGTAACTGCAATGGTTATTCCTATTTGAGGTTTAGTCTTATACGCTATCATTGACCAGGTTGGGATCATGGCTCATAATGCAGTCAGCCAGCAGAGGCAGTTAAACATAATGGCATGTCTCTGTTAGCACAACAATGGAAGAGTTCATTTACAGATGATGTCAACGGAAAAGAATAACCATCAAACAGCCACGCCTCTTCACAGTGACTGCAGCTCACACAGGATATACTGCAGGAAGACTGCCTCCCAGGCAATGAATGGTAAGTTCACTTTCAATTATACCAAATGGATATTTTATCACTTTAATTTATGGGGCCCATTGGATTCAAGAGCTTTATTCCGTGTAGCTTCAACTTTACCGATGCCCTTTCTTGCTGCTCATCATAAAACCCAAATTCTTTTTCTAATGTTTAAACCCTTTGATTACATTTTATTCCATAGTAATTAGGGTAAACATCAGGATGGCCATTTAAATAGGCACTATAATATACTCATTATGGTGCGATTTCAGGGCACAGTCACATGACAGTCTAAATATGGGCAAAGACAAGAGGCTCCGTATTTCTGCTTTTGGGAGAAAGTAAAGATTTCAGAGACTTAACACAAACTGAATGAAGAAAAAAACTTGACAACAGAACACAATGATGGCCAATCATGTCATGTCAGTCTCCAGAAAACCAAAGTCATTTATCAATCTACCTGCCAGTGAGAGGACGGATATCACAGCTGATATAATTCGTGTTCAGCATTTCCAGTGAAGTACAACACCACAGGACATCAGATCAACTCCTGAGTTCATGATGAGAAACAGCACAGAGGGATGGTTCAGATGTTGCACAGTGAGTCAATTATTAACCCTTAATGTGCCATCACAGTCTTTGACACTAAGGTAATTACCAAGCAAAATACATTAAAAGAGCACTTTACCAGAAAATGAATGAATCAGCATTTTCAAGGCAACATTTGCATTGGATTTGACTGCTTTTAACTTGGCAAATTAGCCCTGCAGCTTCTACTGGGTAAGCAAATAGCTATTAAGTAAGAAAATGTAACCCCATAGCTAAAAGCAAAGTGGGCATGCAAAGTGTGTGAAAAGGAAAGGTTACAAGATGTATTTCAACTTTTGTATCATGATGCTAAAGAGGAACAATCAATATTTCTAATATGTTGTTTCTGTGAAATAACAGCAACTTTTTGATTGTCCTAGTGGAAAAGATCATAATGACTGTTCATCTGGCAACAAACTGCATTAAACCAAGGTGGGTCTCAACTAGATGGCAACTGGTAAATATTTTCTATGTACAAATATTGTGGAGTAAGGGCATCCAGAGTAAATATGGAAGTCAAATTCACTCTGTGTCATGACTGGATCTGGTGCCACATTTCCTGATTTGTAAAGCTGTAATACTTTGTACCTATTATTGTAATATTATTTTGTAATATTGACTCTGAACACAATTTGACAGTAAACACACTCTGTTAGCAGATTACAAAAAAGAATCAGCGTATCACAACAGAAAGATCGGAAATCACTGAAAGGTTTCTAATTATCTTTTTTTAAGAGAAGAAAACTAAATCTTGTCTTGTGGATGGTGTGTCATAATTAAACCTACTGTTTAACTTATTGTATTTATAGAACACTCATTGCCGAGGACAGCTGGCACTCAGTGCCAAAAAGTTTGCTGACCTCTGGTCTAAACAAAGACCTGAACAAACAATGTATCAAAGCCCTCTCTAACACCTCGGTATCCTCTGAGAACAAAGTGCTGGTGTCAGCACAACCTTGTTAAGAACTGAGGCCATAGATCATGTCCGTGGGGGCTTCTCCCTCTTGTTTGCGTTTAGTTTATGCGGAGTCATGGACGTGCTGCCGTAATGCTGTCGTGCGCAAACTCATTCACAGTTTCAACACTTTCCGTCTCTCTCTGTCTGGCCACACATTCATGTGCACTCAAGTGGGTATAGAGAAACAAGAATATGCCCCAAAAGCAAATTATATTATTAGAAAAACTATATAATCACCTTCGCTTTAAAAGGAAAGTCTCACATTCATGCAACAAAGGCTGAGAAATTGGGTCAAAGCAGCCACTAATTCATCACCTCTGCAGTGAAATGCATTAATGTTAACTATAATACAAGCTGAGGCACATCCTCTGCAGCTTTGTTCACCAATAATATAATCTGTTCAGCTTTTATACTTCAAGCAGCACGGCTCCACTCCGACTACAAAAGCTGGGATCTATCCAGAGGGCATCGAGTCAAGAGATGGCAGGAGAAGGTAAATTATGTAAACGGCTCGTCTTCTGCTTTCTCTCTCTCTCCAAACTAGAGTCTGATTTCACCTCCTGTCAGCCACAGCCCCTCAGAATAGTATGGAGGCACAGCTGGCAGAAATATCTGGAATGGAGATCTTTCTTCGTTCAAAACTGCATCGACATACTGCAATTATTAACATTCACATGTTAATTATTCTGCACACAGTCAATCAAGCAACAGTCTACGGATACACGGCTACCGCTGCCACCTGTCACAATGAGAATACTTTGAACCGAGTGCTCAGCAGCATCAGAGAGAGGAATCCAACGAGTCATTGGGGAGAAGGTTTGAAATGATATTCAGGTTTGATCATGTTACTGAATCTCTGATTAAGATTTTGAATTCTAAGAAATTGGGGAAAACATTAAAGCAAAGAAATCTCTGAGGCTCGGTCGGTTGTGGACACAGATTCAAGCCCAAGCCACACCCTGGGCAGTCGACAACTATTCAATGAAAAGGAATTGAAAATGACCTTTAAGAAAGGTCTTAAAATATGACACATTTTAGGTAACCAGTAATCAGGTAACAATAATTAGATTGTGAAACAATAGAACATTTTAAGTTTCTATCTTCCTGTTCCTAAATCAATACATGATCCATATACACCAATGTAATGGTCTGTCCACGACCTACACTGTAACCTCACATTCAGCAGTGTCACAAACAGATAAATGGATAAAGGTGATCACCTCCTTACATCAGGTAAGAATTGTTAAGTTGTTTCCTCTAAGTTAAAATCATTTTAGGCTTCTAATACATAGGATTTATTGTGTTTCTGAGGCACCATTAAACAAAAATACAGAAAGAAAAACGTGTTCAGTAAGTATAATTGCATAATTGAAGCAGCAGTGACTATTAATAGAAGCTGTGCTTGCCGACTGTTCAGTCACCAGTCCCCCCAATTCCATATGCTGTAGTGTTGTTGGGCTACATACTGAACCCCAGGTGATCTTTTCCTTTCAATGTGTAGGTCGCGTTGGATAAAAACCATCTGCTGAATGAATACAATGTATTTAAGAAAATAATCATCAGAAATCAATTGAAGGAAATCAAAATCTAAAGTACAGCTACAATTAGTATTTTTTCGACAGATAAAATGCAGTCCAACTTTCCCATTCGGTTTATTTGTATGTTGCGTAAACAGTGGTGTTTACAGCCTTGGAGAAGATAGTTATATGTACAACAAAGGTCAGACACTCTCACAGTGGGCATAAGCCTCGTCTGGCAGGTCAGGACAAAGACCTTCACAACACTGACTGAGAAAGGTATAGCAGAGTGAAAGAGGTTAGTGGTCATCTCTGCCAGCGCCATCTGGATTCACTGGTGTGAAAATGACTGGGCACTGAGTCAGACAGGGGGGACTGAGCTGAGCTGAGATGCAGCTCAGATTCTCATAGTGTGCTCCTACAGATACGACCACTTGGCTAATAACACTGCAGAGGGCACACAAGAGGAGGAGAGAGGTGCAGAAAGTCACAGAACACAACAGCTCATTCAGGTTTAACAACTGATCTGAGTGGAGTCATACGAGCCGAGTCAGACGATGACAACAACTTGACTACTAAATACATTTTACTTTTCAATCAGAAAGGTACAATGGCTTCATAGGGATGTACTCGTGAGAAAGGTGTGGCATCACACCGTTTCCTTCTTCTTTAGTTTCTTGAAGAGGCTCCACATCTCATCCAGGAAGACAATAACTTGTGTACTTGGACTTTATTGCTGAGTAGTCATTGTTTATAGATCATGATTCTACTGGTCCCGCCCACTTGAGATCAATTGGACTGTTTGTGCCCCCTGCATTTCTCTTGACAAGTATCATAACTCACTGGTAAATCAAAAAGTAATCTTGTTGGCTGAGGTATCATCATCATACAAACCCAAAGTATTGGTCAACAGTGTGTTCACATTCAAAGTCATGTGCTGCACATTCCTCTGCACCAATGTGCACCAATGGTCCTTCAGATTTCAAAATGTGCCAGAATCTTTTCTTAATAAAAATGTTCTCCTGGAAAATGGTGAGAGTGTTGCAGAAAAGCAAACAAACTGGAAAAGTACAACCTGGGTCCATCCCCTGAAGGGAATATGTTCCAAAATGTAATTTCCAGACCTCTGTCAATCATCATCACCAACTTCAATGGTTGTGGGGCGGGTGGCCTACATACAAATGAACCAGCTAAAAAACAACACCAAACAAACAGGCTGGAGAGATACAGAAGATAAGTCTCTCGGCCGATGTGCATATAAAATGTTGCTGTAAAGCTGACAACAGCATATCTCAGTTTTATGTTGTCGACCAAAGACGATAATGTGACTGATAGAGTCATCCACTATACCCGGGGTTTCTAAAGTGAGGGTTGCAATCCCAGAGACGCCGAGGGGGGGGGTCATGCTAGAATTACAGAATTTTCAGAATCCTTTTTATGTACAGTGGCAGAACAAGGTGTGGCCAGAGGGTGAGAAAGGCGATATTTATTTGAAATATTCCATTTAGTTTGTGTTCAGTTAAATTTATATACCCAAAATGTAAATTTAAAAACAATGCTCACATGTTTACTCAGTGCAACACTTTATGGTTATTACTTCTTGTGTTAACATGGAAATGAAAGTATTGTGTCGAAATCAAGTTTGCACATGACAATAACAATGTTCACGATGTTTACATAGAGATGACTCTGACTGCTTTATATTTTTAAATTGTTATGTCAAGTAGTTCTGTTCTTTTGTGTTGTTGTTATGCTCTTCTTCGGATACATATACATTATATATATTATTAAAAAAACATATGCGAAGATTATTGTTACAATAGTTTTCTAAAATGTCAGAAATCATCTGGAGTAGTAAACGTTCATGACCAACACTGAAGCCAACCACCAGCTTCACTTTTCATAGCTGTCCATCTAAACATTTGAAAGAATTTCCCTAAGCGTAATTACTGCTTAGTTTGCAAATTAGAGTAATACAATTGTCTTTGAACAGAATTATAGAATCCCCCCCCGAGGAACCCACTTTCTGGAAAGCAGATTAAGTTGGGTCCTTGTTTGGAAATGGTTCAGTAATGGTGTAATTGGAGGAAACAAACTTGATCACTAACACAAGACTCTAACAAATGACTAATGTGAGTGTGTTGGGGTTCAGCTAATTCCCTCTCAACATGTCACCACCCCATCTTTTGTTTACACTGCAATTCTGCATTGACCCAGGTTTGAACTCCACTCTGCTGAGCTGCAACCACACTGGCTACACACAAGGCCCGCTGGGTTCAATTTGCACCAGTAAATTATGTGACTCACTGGGCTAAGGCAATCAGCCGCCCATACTGCCTGACATATTCTCATCTTGCATCGAGGTTGTCCGGAAATGAAGTAAAATGAGCAGGAATCAGAGAGAAGTTGGTGCCTGATTCCGCCCGCAGCCTTTTGAGCAACCTTTAAAGTAACAATGGATGTTTGTTTTTTGTCTAGGCTTGAACCAAATTAACTTCTTTTATAGTTCTACAAAACCCTTTCTGGCCGTCATTTGCTTGGCACAGACGTGTGGCTAAATCCACAAACTGGATGCCAACTCCAACAGCAGCAGGGTCTGTTAGAGCGTCTGTCAGATTTCACCTGCTGTTGCTATAGAGGCAGGGATGAGCCATAGCTGACTGCAACAAGGCTAATGGGTTTCATTCAGCTGTTTGTTACCCTCTCTTTACTGTTCTCTCACTAAGTGGGAACAGGTGGACGCCCTGGAATGTTGACAGGTCACTGATGGAGAGCAGAGGATGTGGCTTAACAATTTCAATTTGCAAAAATACTTCTAAGAAAAAATAGCAGAAGTCTGGCAGGTGAGCTCCTGTTCTCTTCCCTGGTCAGTCAGGCAGCCATCATTACTGCTTGGCCCGGAGCGCCCTCAGGTACTCGGGGAGTAGAGCCGGGCTGCCGCCTCTGTGAGAGGAGCAGGATTTGGCAGCGCTTCATTTGCTCCTTCCCGCCCACGACAAATCTCCCAAGTAGAGCATCGACACACGTGGAGCTGCCTGCAATCTGTTGGCTGGTTGGCAGTGATGAGTGGAAAACCCAATCACTCCCCTCAGCCCCATCTATGTATGTGTTCTTGGTCAAAGAGGGATTTCAGAGGAAACTCCAATCCTGTGCAGTGCTCTGTTTGTTTCCAGGCTGTGGCATCTACAAAGAAAACAACTTTTTATCCATACTGATGATAACACCTGGGTCACAGGGAATATGTGCCGCACTTTTCATTTCGGTGCCCATATTATCAGGTAAAACCAGAGGTGTCAAACATAGGGCCTGCGGGCCAGAACCAGCCGTCCAATCCAGTGTAAACATTTCACAGAAGATGTAGAGATGTTGGTGTATGGACCTACACTTACTATGCCGGGACACTAGGCGGAGTCTGTGCCACTATTTCATTAAATGTGAACATTTCAGAATGCACTTTTTTGCACAAATTGAAAGATTTTGAGTTGTCGTTGTTTATATGTCATTATGCTAATGGTCCCGTCCACTTGACATCAAATTGGGCTGCATGTTGCCCCGGAACTAAGGAACGATCACACAAACAACAGACAAAGTGAAGAGGACTATAGATTGAAGGCCAACAGGTGGTTTAAAAATGGCCAAGGAGGGGGCGTTGCAAAGGTCGGGAGGTAGAGAGTTCCAGAAGGTGGGAGCAGCCAAACTGAAGGCTCGGTCGCCATAGGAGCGGAGGAGGGAGTTGGGAATGGAGAGCGGGCCGTCAGTGGAGTGCAAAGACCGAGGTGGATGGATGAAGGAGATCAGACAGGTACTGGGGGGCCAGGCCATGGGGGGACTTGTAGGTGAGCATTAAGATTTTATATTTAATTCGGTACTTCAGGTGATGTGCTGCCAGGGTCTGGTGCGGGTGAGGACCCTGGTGGCCGAGTTTTGTACATACTGGAGCCCGTCCAGGGTTTTGTTGGTGACCCCAAGCAGGACACCATGGCAGTAATCTAGATGGGAGGAGATGAAGGCATGAATGAGTTTCTCGGCCACTAAATCAGTGAGTGATGGCCAGAGTCGGGCGATGTTTCGGAGGTGAAAGAAGGCGGATTTGGCGATGGAGTTGATGTGGGACTGGAAAGAGAGGGTGGAGTCGAGGAGCACTCCCAGGTTGCGGACCACTGAGGATGGGGGAGATGGTGAAGCCGTCCACAGTCAGGAGGAGGTCGCCAACCTTGCTAAGCAGTGTTTTGGGGGCCAAAATCATGAGCTCAGTTTTGTTGGAGTTTAGTTTGAGCAGGTTGGATGAGGTCCATGTTTTTATTCCAAGGAGGCAGTTGACTAAGGACAGTGGGGGGAGATGAGACGAGAGTTTAGTACTGAGGTAAAGCTGGGTGTCATCAGCATAAGAGTGAAAGTTAAGGTTATGGTGGTGGATGATTTCACCCAGCAGGAGCATGTAAATAGTGAAGAGAAGGGGGCCGAGGACCGAGCCTTGGGGGACACCATGGTTGACTGGGGTTGGCGGATAAGGAGTGACCAGCATGGGTGACAAATTGCTTCCGGTGAGAGAGGTAGGACCGGAAAAATGCAAGGGCTGAGTCAGCGAGGCCAAGGTAGTTGGACAGGTGGGTGAGTTGATGACTCTGATTAAGCATTTTATTTTAATAAACACATTAACTTAATTTATCAAACGATTGTTACTTTGGTTCCCCTGCAGATCTGTCCCTTCTGTTCTCTTTTCACTCACCACTCTACTTCACTCAACATCCCAACAAACTATATGCACTCTCACTGACTTCAAAATTTTTACTAGTCATTTAAAGGTTCAGTGTGTAAGATTTAGATAACATAATTTGCATTGCAATTTCACTCTATTGCATACTTTATATTGACTGTCCATGTCCGGTTATTGTGTTTTTTTTTTATTTGAATTTAATGTTAAAATGTTGGTTTGTCTACATTTTAACAGGAATATTTAAATTTTCATTGCATAATCAAATCAGTTCCATGTGTCAGTTATCAGCCACTAATCTGCAGCATTAGACCTAAAAAATAGCAACTAACCCCTCTGCAGATATTTCATATTGATAGTAGTTACATTAAAAGTTAATAAAGTAAAGGTCATGGGTCACAGGCAACTTAAGCTCTACTGTCTCTCTTAATGTAAAATAGCTGTAGCTGCACATATGACCAAAACACAACACTGCAGCCATCACACATGCATAGTATGTGAACATAGATCAAAATTATGATTTAGTAACATGTATAAATAAACAATTAGTCACTTGGCTGATCACAACCAAAGTGAAAAAGGACTGGATTGTTTTTGTCTGGATCCCTGTCCCAGATTACAAAGCACTTGTTGTGTCAAAGGTCAAGCTGAGGTTGAGAGTATAATTAAAATCTTATTGCAAAAGCAGAAATTGTTAACACTTTGATTTTCTGAAAAAGCGCAGAATACTGGTTTAATGGCAGGACACTGGAGGGTTGTGAACAAGTGGGATGTTTGATATTAAAACGATGCATCTTTTTTATTTACATTGAGTTTGTCTGCATTTCATTCCTTCTGCTGATGTTATTTTCTCTGAGGTGCAGTTCTAAGTTAGTTTGACTCTAAAACTAATTACTTGATGAACTGCTGAAGTTCCCTGATCATCAACTTGTGCGAATTTCCTTAAGGTGGAAGAAAAAACAAATCTAATTCAGTTTGCAACTCATACATATTCTACACGGTTACATCCTAAATTATGAAAATTGCAGAGTGACGATTATGCATCATATGGTGGTCAGTCTAAAACATTCATATATATATATTTTTTTTTTTATTAAGAAATATTGTTGTTTACACTTTGTTTACACCTTGGGAAGACATGCATTCTCTCTCTCACTGGTGCAGTCCTACTTAGATTCATCATCAGAAAGAGAGAAACTACATTAAAGACAGTTTGTAGTTGGGCCGTCCTCAAATCCCACACACCCATTCGTACCAGAGTTTAGCAATCGTGTCCACAAGCAGAGTCGAAGTGAGCACCTATAATCCTATCGTCCGTGCTACCCGAATTTTTGACTCAGGTTGGAGAGAGAAGGGAGGAGGGAGTGAGTGTAACCTCCACTCCTGAGCCATTACTGCACTGCAGCTGCTGTACCAGGACTCCGAATGTGTGTCACACGGACGCAAGTTTCCTGGGAAAGCACGAGCTGAGTCACTTATCATATCAGTTGACCACAAGTAGATAGGGATATATTCTACTTACTAATTGTTATCAAAAAGTGATTTCAAATAATAAACATGAATTTATTCAGTATTTTGAATGTAATGCAATGTGAGCACAACAGAAGCACAAAATCCTGGTTCATCCACAGAGAGCATAATAATCCGACCCATCATGTATAAAAACATGTTATGCATAAAAAAAAATACTGCTCTCATCTGCGTTACCATTTCCATTGCATTAGCAGAAATACAGTGTTCGCCGTTGTTTTATTGTCGTAGACGAGTTAAAAAAGCATATTAAAACAGCCCTGCGTGCACTTTCCAGAAAATTATAAATTATGTAGGTTTGTAAACTAAGCGTTCTGTGCAAAGACCGTGGTGCTTACGTGACAGAATGTGCAGTCGGACAGAAGCGAGGCACATCAGAGCGCTCGCTCAGCACTTAAACACAGCCATTAGACACTTCTCTTTGCTAATGTGCATCTGACTAATAAGGCAGGAAAACGTCCTCTCAGGATGCATGACAGAGAAACCGGGGACCTTTCATCCATTTGAACCGTTTAGTCTCTTTTACTCCCTGAGACCTGCATCCACACTTCACATGTGGCATACACTCATTTGCATAATGCCACATCCACACTGTGATGTACGCATCACTGCAAAGCTCTGTCTCCTCTCATGCCGGCTTTAACATATGCGCTCAGACAGTGAGAGCAGCAGATAAACAAAGTCACACGGAGATGATGCCACAAACAGCTCAGCTCCCATCTGCTCCCGAACCCAGTCGAGCTTCACGCGGAGCCGTGTGTGTGTGTGTGTGTGTGTGTGTGTGTGTGTGTGTGTGTGTGTGTGTTAAGGCTCCATCATGTCACCTTTCGACATGACAAGAATGAGTTACAGGAGGACACTGCAGGGAGGGAAATATGCATGAAGGACACTCACAGATGCTTGTATGTCAAAATCGCACAAACTCAGCAAGGACTTTCTCTTATTCCAATTACACCCTCCCTGAAGTCAATTACTGACAAAAGTGGAGTGATTTGGCGAGGCCATCACTCATGAAATCGATCAAGTGTTGAACAGAGAGCTCAGCCTTTACGCCGCAGACCAGGGGGGGGGGGCGACTTTTAATGTCGCACAACCAGAGTGAGTTACATTTTTCGGTGGTGGCTCAGCACATTCGAACGGAAAGGAGTCAAAAAAAGAAAGGAAGAGAATCTAAAGGTACAGCGTGTACGATTTGGTGAAATCTAGTTTTGAAGTTGCATGTTGTATCCGTCACCTCACCCTTATTTCTTCCGAGCATGCAGGAGAACCTATAGTAGACTTCAGTTGTCATTACAGCTCTAAAGATGTTTAGTACGTCCTCTCTAGGCAACTGTAAAAACATGGCGGCCCCCGTAGAGAGGACCTGCTCCTAATGTAGATATACAGTAATAGGCTCGTTTAATGGGCGGCAGTGGTTCAGTGGTTAGAGAACTCCACTTAGACCCTTCTGCAGTGTCACTGGCCCTGGCACTGATACCCACAATGGCCCTATGTGACTTGGCATGAGCTCATTTAAAGGTGCAGTATGTAAGATTTGGTGACATCTACAGGTGAAGTTGCATTTTGTACCCATCATCTCTTGGTTGTCCACAGGCAGGACCTGCTAATAATGTAAATATACATTAAAGGGCTCAATTTATGGTAATGTAAAAAGCAAGTCACACATTGAGGTGACTATACATTTCTAAAAAATGTCTGTACAAACTCAAGTGACAATAATTGACCAAAATCTAACCTGTAAAGGTAAAGGGAAACGAGTACATTAAGGTGATTATGTTAGTTTGTAATTGTGTTGTGATATGTTTTTTCTACCAATAGAAGCGACATAAATGACCAAAATCGTACGCACTGCACCTTTAAGGAAGTGGGAACACAAAAGAGTGCTCATTTGAAGCTTGGCCACACAAGCAGTTTTGTAAAGTTAAGCTTCAGTGAGCAACTAGTAGTGAAGTAATTGCATCGGGGGCAGCACGTGTGTGCGCACTGGCAGCTCGTACAAACATGAGTCTTGGCTCATATCAACGGTGGCCTTTCTGTGTCCGCCCTGTGTAGATGCTCTGCAGCCCCAGATTTTCCACATTCATTGTTGATCAAATCAAATGATGGAGCACCATGTCCTCAGCCTGCGCCTGGAAAAATAAGTGCAGTAATTTGAATGGACACGAGGCGGGCTCAGGTGCGAAGGATACGAGGTGGAAGATGAGGCAAATGAGATGAACACACCGAGAGGAAATAGATCAGTGTTGGGTACACAAGCAATTGTATTCAAGACAATCAGATATGGATGACCTGGAACCTTCTACTTCTTAACACAGAAAAAAATGAGGTCATAGTCTTAGGGCCTAAACATCTTAGTGTGCCACTGTTCAATCAGGCAATAACCCTAGATGGCAAAAGCCTAGTCCCCTGCTCTACTGTGTCTACTATTTGACCAGGACTTATCATTTGACCGACATATCAAACATGTCTAGAACAGCCTTCTACCACCTGCGCAATATTAAGACAATCAGAAATATCCTATCCCGACAAGACTCCGAAAAACGAATCCCTGGATAGGCTGGATTTCTTTAACTCTTTATTGGCAGGATGTCCCAGTAGGACCCTGAAAAGCCTCTCGCTGGTCCAGAATGCTGCAGCTCAAATACCGGAGATTTGAACAAACCAAAACGAAGATGGATATAAACATCTCGTCATTTACATTTTAAAAATATGTGTGTTGTTACTGAACACTCTACGTAACATCTATTGCACGTCTGTCCGTCCTGGGAGTGGATCCCTCACTTGTGACTCTCCCTAAGGTTTCTACCTTTTCTTTTTTTTTCCCTGTTAAAAGGGTTTTTTCCCTGGTAGTTTTTCCTTACTCTTACTGAGGGTCTAAGGACAGAGGATGTTGCCCACCCTGTGAAGCCCTGTGAGATAAACTGTGATTTGTAAATGCGGGCTATATAAATAAACTTTGATGGATTGATTGATTGATACTGACTGGAACCAGAAGACCAGATCATAAATCTCCCGTCTTGGCTCCCTTACACTGGCTCCCGCTAAAAAGTAGAATAGATGAAAGATGGTGACGAGGACACCGGCATCCCAAGTCTCAAGCCATGACCGATCTGGCGGTGGGTCCTGAACATGCGGGGGAGCTGTGATGAACCAGGAGATCGAAATGGACCTAAACCAAAATGGACTTAAACATTGAATCACTCACATTTATAACGTATGTATTGTTATTGAACATTTTATAGTAACATCTATTGTACGTCTGTCTGGGCTACATACATCAAATTTGATTTGATTTGATTTGGTTTGATTTGTAAATTCACCAAAAGGCCACATATTAGATATTCAGACAATAATAGGACAATGTCTAAAGGAGGGAGGAGTGATGTGACTGAAGATGAAGGGGAGAAGAATACAGATGTGATGAGGGCAGCTGTGATAAATAATGCAACAGGAGAATTTCTTCATCTGCCCTTTAATTGTTGTTTTCTGCTCAGTCACGGTTTGATCAGGGTCTTGATTAGAGAAAACTGACCTCGTGTTCAGTGAAGCAGCAGATAACAGGACATGGAGCTACGAGAGTTATCTATCGTGTCGCACACACAGAATGAAAACAGGAGACAAAGATCTAGATTAGAGCTCAAGATGAAACGATGTCCATCGAGATAAATGTCAAATAAAGACATATTTTGCATATGTGTAGTATATTGATTATGTTTCATACCTCTACATTTGTCAAATTGCTACTAATGTGTATAATTTTGCATTTGTACTGTTTTATTGACTGGCTGATTTTGTATTTCACTTTTCTGTTTACATATTATCACATTCACCTACCAAACACACACACACACACAACACACACACACACACACACACACACACACACACACACACACACACACACACACACACACACACACACACACACACACACACACACACACCCTTAGTCAGTCTAAGCCCCAAACCTGCCCTGCTATTAAGCAAGGCCTGGTCAAGCACACTTTGGCAGCAGGCTGGAGGAATCAAACCACCCAACAACCAAGATCTGAAGGGGTAGATATCCTTTTAGGTCTGAGACATCAGCACAAGATGTTGTGTAACTGCTGGGGCTCAAGAACAATGCAAGAGTACTAAAGAACAAATTCACATCCTTTTGGATCAATGTTAAAAGGAAATGCACAGACTTTGTTGCTAATCTCACTTTGTGAGGCCGGATTTTCAAAGCTGTGATGACACTGCCAGAAACTAATTGACTTAAGCCAGAAAATATCAAAGGTGAAATGGACTGAGCAGAAACGTAACATGAAGGCTACAACTTGTATTGAGCACTACTTCTCAAAAGGAACAATCTACCTAATCGTCACACAGCCATTTTGGGCCTACTTAATAATGTATATGTGTATCTGTCGGCCCTGTGCAACAAACAATGCAGATAAATCATATTTTATGCAGTGAACTTTTCACTAAAGATTCTATTTTTCAAACACAGTGTGGTGTGTGGTGCACTTCCTGAGCTTTGTAATGATTTCAGTGTTTTGGAAAAGAAAAACTCTCCAATACTGCTGCTCATTAAATATTAATACATTTAGTAATCTTTAGCAAACAACATTCCCCTGAAGCCTTAAACATTGGAGGGCAAATACATCACAGTTTATCCATAAGCAAGTGGAGGGGTCATGGATAGTTCAGACATGACTGGAACAGCAGCAGGGACGTTTTCAGCCTGACTGGCGCTTCTGCTCACGCAGACATGGTTTGATAGCATCATAAAGGTTTCAATTCTACTTCATAACAGTAGGTGGCAGTTTACCTTCAGTTAAGGGAGAATAAACCCAAAGAAAAAGACAAAGAAGGTCATTTGATTTTGTACACGAGCATTACTTCAGTTCTGGGTCTCACGGGACAGAGTGGTTCGATGATAGCCAGTGAGGAAGAAGATAATATCCTCCGTTGGACCGATTCTTCAACAAACAACAATTCTGCAGGAAATGGAAACTCTGTTTCCTTTCCCACTAAACTCTTACGGAGAGAGAAGTGATCAATCCTGCTTATTCTCTCCAGTGCCAGAAACTCGACAGGTGGTCGGGGAGCTGAACGGCTTCTTTGGCATCAACAGATTGGAAGTATGCAAATGTAATGGCTTAATACGAGCGCACCTCAAGCCTATAGAGCTGTGAGAGGAAAGTAGAAGACTGTATCCTCAGCCAGGAAACCTGCTCATCTATCTGTCCCCTGTGTGTACCCACGCCGGTCTTATTTTCATCCGGAGGACTCATCTCTGCGGCTGATGTGTGCTCTTTTTTAACTGCAGTTTGCTCCTTGCAGATTCAGAGTAAATGCAGCATTTTATATGCCGCATCACGCCATATTTTATTGTAACAGGAAAACCGGCAAGCAATCGTTCAAGATGGCTACAGAGCTCGGAGGAATACTTCACTGTGGAGGAAACTTTTACTTTTACTGCAGATGTGACTGCATGAGCCATGAAGGAGCTTGTGTTGACGCACCCTAACTCCTCACTAGTGCCATCATCAAAACAGAGGCTATTCATACAGTTTATATTACGCTGAAACATAAGATTAGGGGAAGGCTGCAAAAGGTAGAAGGAAGGAAAAGAGTGCATCTGCAGTGCTTGCACATGAAAAGGCGCAGGTAGTGAATTCTGGGCTGAGGGAAAACACTGACAGTAACCTTCTCGATACATTTTGTGTGCGTGGAGGATGATAAGTTCTGTATTTGCAGCGGGGCTTTGGCAGAAAGAGAGCTGGATTCTGTCTTGTCCGCGCTGGGCGCCCTCAACTGGAAAAAGTTTACTGATGTTAAATCAAGGGAAGTACAGAGTCTTTTCTTCAGTGGTGGATTCCTGAGTCACTTCGAAAGACAGAGATCATATCGGTGTGAAGCTCTCCAAGGACAACACATGAGTTTTTATATGTAAAGGTAGAAAAATGAAAAAGATTGGAATTTGTATAGTTCAAAGAGGGCATAGCTGACCTTGGAAGAAATCACATATATTTTATATTGATGTATCAATGGCAACATGGAATCATCCTTTGAAGCCTCGGTACAAACAGCTGTTTCAGATATATGAAAGCATATATATATATATATTTCAAAAGAAATGAGGAGGTAATGAGATCCAATGTTTGAGGGAAAACATTTTACAATTTCTTTTCTTGCTCCTGTTAGAGAGAAGGATCAGTGACCATGATTGTCTTTTTAACACTGGTCCAGTCCTGGGAAAAAGTGAGGTAGTAATGGGAAAACACTGGACGCTGTCCGTGGTGCTGAAATCCACACCAGGCAGTGCTGAAGGAGCTCTTAAAGGATGATGATGTCCATTCTGGGTGGTTATGTCACTCAGACAACAGTGTGTATGGGGAAAGTGTCATGGCCTTCCATGGCATTTCTACTTTTTTTGAACTTCCAAACACATTTCCCTCAAACCTGGTGGAATGTGGAGCAATGGGGCCAACAAAGAACCCATTCAAGTTTAGTGCAGATCTGGACTAACAGATTGTTTAAATCACTTTAATTCATTAATTATTTTGTATCTGATCCAAATAGAGAGGAGCCTAATCAAGGGATTATTTAGGTCACAGGGCCCCTTAAAGGTACAGTGTGTAGGATTTAGTGAAATCTACAGCTGAATTTTCATGTTACACCTAAACATGCTCACACACTTGGGGCAGAACTTAAAGGTGCATCTATTGGTGAAGTTGCATATTGTATCCCTCACCTCACACTTATTATTATGACCCACATATTCTACATTTGTGAAAATATATATGATTTTTATCAACAGATAGAAGTGACAAAACATTACAGAAATCGTACACACTGCACCTTTAAGGTAGCCTTCGTTTATCACGTTTAGAACTCAAATAACAAAAGTTTGTCCTTCTTGGGTGAAGTTACAAATATGGTGGTACAACATGACAGCAACCTCTGAGTTTCTACTCTCAAAGTTGCAACAGATAAAACCATTACACACACATAAACGCGTTTGCATACTAATTGTATTCTATTTCTGTCAATATAAATTGAAAATACAGATAAATCCCAAAGCAGAGGTGTGCGCTGTACCGAGAGCCACAGTACGTGTGAGTCCATGTCACTCGCCACAATAAACACTGCAAAGACACCACAGCCCTTTGAGTCACAATAGCCATGATAAGTAGGTCAGATTGAAATAAACCACAATTGTTACAAGGTTTATGATCTAGATTCAAAAACAGCACTTTTTTCACACTCCCTAGGCTCTAGATTAATATATATATTTTTTTTTATATATATATTTTTTTTTTCCTTATACATGCCTGCACAGACTTTCTGACTGATGATGATGATTATGAACGCCGACACAACAACTGCTTCGGTAGATAAAAAGACAGGGTGAGGGTGAGAAGACGTGAATGTCAGTGTTTTCTCTTTCTATCCAGGAGCTCTGTGATCCCTCGAGCAAAGAAAGTCTGTATTTTGTGTAGGAGGAACACAAGATAGAATAAATATCATACAATATATATTCATATTCATGAAAAATGACTTCAAATTACTTTCCATGCCAAGTTAAAATTGTGTCTGTTCTGCTTTGTAAAGTGTGTTCTCATCAATATGCATCAATATGTGGCTGTGCAAGGTCAATACTCTGTTCATTATATCAGAGTCACGTCACATTGGGATTGTTATGGCCCACAGCTCATCAACTGTGTCACTCAGCAGCTTGATCCTCTCTGATTATCCTGTCTAAAATGAAGGTAGGTTATATTATTCTAGCCATGTCTGGAATAGTCAAACAGCTGCCAAATGCCAACTGTTCTTTTACAAGCGCAACGAGTAATGAACAGTTTTTATGCCCGGTGCGAAACCTTTACGATATTTATCTGAAAATAAAGAGTCTGGATTTCCAAGAGTTATGACAGTGCTACCTTCAAGTCGCAGCTTGTGTTGGAGACAAACTCGTCTGATGACCTTGTTTGTGGAAATAATGCAAATAAATAACCTTAATATACAGCATCAAATCATCAATATTGGGTTAGATATGAATATTACTGTAAAGCTTCCTGTGACAAAGTTATAGGGAAAAGTAATGAAGACAATGTGAGATTGGACGTCATGAACACATATCAGGAAAAACAACATTATAGAGCTTAATGAGACACACATCTATATATACTTTGAAACTGCTTTGAAACTCCTGAGTTACTTCAATAAAGATGAAATATGTTGTGTCTTCCTTTCATCGCATCTCATTTAAAACACAGACAAAGATGAAAGAAGCAGATCTGTATTACCTTCAAGTTGCACTTACCATTTTTATGTGTTCTTCAATACAAAGGCTTGTCTGTGTTTGTCACATCCAAAAAGATTCATATAGATAATTACATGAATTCACTTTTGTAGCTCAGTCACGTTTGGTCAGCATCATGCTTCAAACATACAGTATTTAAGGTCACCGTGATGATGTCACTCAGGGGCACTGTCACGTTTAACCAATTGATTTATGTCTATTTCTCCAAGCAAAATTTATCAGGCATCCGCCGTCACAGCAGGAGGTTTTTAGCTCATCTCAAAACTTTTACCACCAGGGGGCAGCACACTGGCAACTGTCCATCACATGCTGTGCCTGTGGTGTTCTATTTGAAAATGTCAGACCACAGAAGAGTGCAGAAGGTCTATGGGTCAATTGATCACACCGGGCCTATATCTCATACTGTAGCTGACGAACTAGTAGCTATAGTCCATTTGCCGACATGCTATGGTCAATCTCAACTTTTGCATTGTAATTGAGGATATGTAGCAACCCCCCCCCCCCCCCCCCCAAAGTGTGTTACATATAGACTGATGATTTTGTCCAACACTGAGAATCATCACTGTCAGTTTGTCCTGATCCAATATTACAAACACCCAGGCCAAACGTGACCTAACACTGTCTTAGATCCTTGGGAGATGAGATCACAGTTTGGGTGTGTGTGTGTGTG
>JAFBJT010105724.1:73725-115920 GCA_016785325.1 Chascanopsetta lugubris
GTACTGAAGAAAAAAAAATGATACTGTCAAATATATGTAAACTAGTTTGATAAAAATGCTTATACAGCACTCAGCATTGGTGTACAAACCTGGTAGAAGGTTAGGGCATAGTGCTGTGAATACAAATATATCGTGATTCGAAGCCTCTCAAAGTGAAGGTCAAGATAGAAAAAGTTTTCATCTGCACTTTGTAAGCAAAAAGTATGCAAAATATGTTTAATATTTTGAAGACAATATGAATAAAATTGGCAGAAGAAGAAACCTAACCACTAACCACAACATACTCAATATATTGCTACGCATAAAAAGGGGCATGTGTAATGTGACTAGTGTTCATGGTGGTCATATATGCTTTAGACTTTTATTTCTAGACAATCATTTACCTTTAAGCTCTCGTAGGCCACATAAAATGATCTGGCGGGACACATTTTGCCCACGAGTTTGACATATGTGGTGTAGATTGTCTGTGACAAGAGATATCATATTTGATGATCGAATAATTCCAATTGGTTAGGAATACATTCCATAACTGCAATTCAAAACAATTACCTGAGATAATATTGTGTTCTGTGTGTCTGCCAGACAGTGACACGCAACTGTAAAATATCATCTCTGAGAATGAGCACATAGTTGTCCATCTGCCCTGTTAAGACTGAGGCGATGACACTGAGGTAATAGAGTCCTCAGAACCAGACAGAACACACACACATTGACTCTGCTTTGGTGTTATCATTGGATCCGTTCAGACATTTGCTCCCAACCAGAAGGTTTGAAGTAGAATCTTGGCACCTGTTCTTTTCAAACAGAGCAGGACAAGCAGCTGATAATTGATGCTTGGCAAACAATGCATGTAAGTGGGGCAGGGGCCTGGGAGTGCAAGGATAGTTTCCAGATGAGATATGTTTGCTTTTATCATTTTCGATTGTCGTTGCAGCATCTTTGATGATAGGAGGGGCGACAATATCTGGAGAAAGTTAACAAGCTGACTGGAGATCTAAGATCAGACTGATACGTTTCGATGTTTGGTGTGGACCTCATTCATGGGCAGGCACTGGAGTTTATTGTGCTCTTTGATGCTTTGACATGTGCGATGTGCGTGTCAAAACAACCATAGATCTGAAAAAGCCACTTAACTATTAAATCTAACATCTGTCATGTCATGTCATCTTTAACTACGTACCCAGTAATCCGGGTTCACGGGGTACTTCTTCCAATACACATATATGGGGCAAAGGGGGGTGGGGGGTTAGCGTCAGGGCCAGCTACACTGCAGCAGTGACTGAGTGGGATTCGGACCGGTGGCCTTTGCTTCCAGAGGTGACTGCTCTAACCACTGAACCACTGCCGCCCCTAAATCCAACATCTGCCTCTGGAACAAGCCCATATTGGTGTGATTTTTTATCAAACATTAAAAGGTGCAGTGTGTTAGATTTTTGCCATTTTTGTCAAATTATTATCTTTTTTTTTTTACTATATGCTAACATTTTCATGAATTTAGAATCACCTAAACGTATTATTGTTTTCCCCATCACCCTTAAATGAGCCTATGAATGTATCTTTACATGAGGAGTGGGTCCTGTCTTTGGGGGTCGCCATGTTTTTACAGTAGCCTTGAGTGGACATAATAAGCATCTTTTGACTTTTAAATGACAACTGACGGCTACCGTAGATCCTCCTGCATGCTCGTAAAAGTGAGGGTGAAGTGATCGATACAACTTGCAACTTCACCACCAGAGATCACCAAATCTTACACAGTGCACCTCTAAAAAAAGGTTAAAATCATAAAGATGCTTTTGCTCAATGGCATTTAACAAGAGTTGTTTGCCTCAAAATGTCAAGTTTCAAGGCAATTTTCCCCATAAGAAATGATGGAAAGTGAATTAACTGGTTCCCAGACCAGCCAAAATACCCAAGAACAGACATTTAGATTCAAAATGCATACAACGTTAGCTACTATAACATCAGCAACTGGCCTAATTATAGTAGCAGATGATTAAAATACACAGTATTAACAAATACAAGCAATTAGAGAATGTATGGCCTTAGTGGAAGTGTTGCTGGCCAAAAAAGAGAGGATAGTTTCACCACAAGCGAGATGTAGGGGCCAGGCATTGCAGTGTTCTCGTAGACTCATGACATCATAGCGACATGACTCGACAGTCCGAATCCACAGGATTTCCACAGAAACTCCACAGCTCAACAAGTCCCATGATTCTCCACTTGCTCGGAGCAGAGCTGTCTCAATTATTGACGGAATGCTCCATGTGGGGATGCAGTGCACGGCACAGAGCACACTAGGCGTGGGCTGAGCTAAGTGTGAGCAAGTGTGAATTTGTATGACTCATTGGTTCAAGTTCCTGTAAAAAAAATCTACTTTTAGAGGCAAAATGTTATAGAAACATCATTTGTATTCCAAGCTGTTTGATACTTGGGGCATTTGAGTTTAGAGGTTTCACTGCGTTAGATATCTAATCTCTCCCTGTATGAAAGTTGTATGTTGGAAACATGGTCTATACATTTTGACATTGCTCACACAAATACACGCACACACACACACCAGTTTCTGTAGATATTATTCTAAGGGTCCAGCAAGAGAAAGGCCAAAAAAAACAATATTATGCATCTACTAAAGCCTTATCTGTTTTACATGTGTATTCAGAGACGTATTGAGGAGAAGAGCATTGAAGAACTGAGGGAGCTGACTGGTCGACTCTAGGAGAGGCAGCCGTTGTGATATCCCGTGATTTGCGTGCCGTCATGTTCCCACTTCCTGGATTATTGTGAAGCCCTGATAACTGTGTGTTTCTGTCATGTCTACTTCCTCCCATCTCTCTCTCCCTGATTATCCCCACTCGTGTCACCTGTTGTCCGTCTCCCACCTGATCCCTGTTCCCCACTGATTGTCTGATGTATTTAACCCTTTCCTGTCCCCCAGTCTGCGTCTTGGCCTTACTCCTAGGTTTCCCGTCGGTGCCTAGTATTCTGTGCCTGTGAGTTGTACTCAGTGACCTTTTCCTGTGCCTTTAGTTACGCCTGTGAGGAAGGATTCCTTGTGAAGAGGATGGTTTGAGTCACCAGCTATGAACCACAACTCCGGTCAGAGCATTGATTACAGAAAGGATTTATTTAGGGATAGAGACATGAGGTAAAGAGGGGAAATAGATAGGGTTCTAAGTTGTGTGTTAGGAGTTTGTCATTGGCAACCAAGTCATTATTCACTGGATATAGAAGGATTAGCTCAGGTCATGTAACCCTTAAGAAACACCTATCATCTGCAAAGACAACTTACTTCTTTAGCAGGAAATTGTTGATGTCAGCATCAGTTTACATGTTTTCTCTCATCACAGATTTTCACCATGAGCAGGCGATGTTTGCTGTTGTGGTTGGTCCCGCGGCTGTTTAGCCTCGTCATGTCCACTCCCAGTGTGGAGCCGGTCACGGCTCGTGTACCTGTCCTGTCAGGTATTGAGTCGGGATGATCCTTGGTTTCACCAGGTAAACACAATCAGAGAATTCTTCCTCGAAGGTTTCGAGTGCTCTTACTAGAGCAGGCAGCCAGCTGCCTGTCTTAGAGCCGTTCTGAACATGCGTGTGCTATTTTTTCAATCGCCAAAGAGTCATCGGTGACAAAATGTCCTTCTCGCCAGCTGTAGTAACATGGCGACTTGACTGGAAAAGGCATGGTGATAGTGTACTATGGATCTGGGCTGGGGTTATGTGACTTTAACAAGTTTATTTACTTGTTACAGAAACACTCTGGTTTATGTGTTAGGTTCATTACACAAGTAATAAAACATAGATTTAAACATTCCAATAAGATTTATGTTTTTATAACGCTGAAAAACTTCATACTGCACCTTTAAGCCACGTTTGGCCAACTGGTGCCACCCCTCAACCCCCAACCACAAAGACACACACACAGGTGTTGATATTTGATGGTGCAGTGTGTACGATCTGGTGAAATCTAGAGGCGAAATTGCATTTGGTATCCATCACCTCACCCTAACCCTTCTGAGCAGGAGAACCTACTACAGACTTCAGTTGTTAATTAACTCAGAAGACGTTCAGTATGTCCACTATGGGCAACTGTAAAAACACGATGCCCCCCCCCTCTGTGAAGAGGACCCCCTGCACATGTAAATAGACATTAACGGGCTAATGTAAGAGTAATGGGAAAAAACAAATTTAGGTGGTTATAAATTGATGAACAATGACAGATATCTTACACTGCAGAGGGGAGGGGTTTGAGCTGACATGTAGGTTAACATTGAGTGTTGTGTGATTTTATTTTTCCACCATCTGTGTTTAATTTGATGTGCAGCAGCATTACTTGCTACCCTCTGCTGTGGGGCCTTAGTGCCAGTTTTATAATAGCACACGGAGTGGGACTTGTGCATATTTGTGTGTATATGTGTGAGTGGGGAGAAGTGTTTGCATGTCTGCCATTTCCCATGTCATGCTTTGATTGTCACATTTGTTTTCTTTAGCTTTAGTTTTTGTTGTCTCTCTTGGGGTTGCCCAGAAAATCTGCAATGTATGCAACTGTGGACTGAGGTTATACGGATGACAAATAATAATCTACCAAACCGTACACAGAGGTTTGGCTGTGGGGTTGTCTTCATGGATATGAGGAGTGGAAAAGGAACACACAGGATGCCTTATACAGTGTAATATCCACTTATATGGGCAATCCAACTGAATGATCAATGTATTG
The DNA here is from genome assembly GCA_016785325.1 of Chascanopsetta lugubris. Classification (NCBI taxonomy): domain Eukaryota; kingdom Metazoa; phylum Chordata; class Actinopteri; order Pleuronectiformes; family Bothidae; genus Chascanopsetta; species Chascanopsetta lugubris. Next base: position 78,440 of record JAFBJT010105724.1, read on the forward strand.
ACCATCTAAATCACATGTGTCAAACCCATGACCCATGGGCCAACTGTGGCAAGATCATTTTATGTGGCCCACGAGCATTTAAAGGCATAATGATTGTCTAAAAATAAAAGTCTAAAGCATATATGACCATCATGAACTCTAGCCAATTGCATATGCCACTTTTTATGTGTAGCAATATATTCAGTGTGTTTACATTTTTACATGTATGAAAATGCATATACAATATTTGAAACGGGAATAAATGATAATCAAGTATGAAGATAGTTATTTTACAATACGTTAAGTAGTAAACACATTTAGTCCCAAACTTAAAACTGGCCCCTTGAGAGTAACCACAATGCTGATGTGGCTCTCGGTGAAAATGAGACACCCCTGATCTAAATCATAAGATATCACAGAAGTTTTCAAGTAGAATTACGCAAGCTAATTCCGTGTGTTTTTTATGGAGAGTTTGTTGGGTGACTAACATGAAGAAACACGGTTGTGTGTGTATGTGTGTGTCTGTACTGGAGTATAATATTAGGTTGAGAGCAGGGCCCAGGCGGAATATCAAGTGGCCTTTTAATTCCTCCTCTGGTAAGGCAGGTAGGCTGTGGATGGGAATGACAGATGTATAGTATGACTTGGCTTATCAAGGTCTGGTGAACCGGATCACCTTGAGAGCCCTTATGACTCACAAAAGAAACCCTTCCCCCTGGTAGGGAGTATGAACGTGAAAAATATAGCCTCAAATCCACACGTCCATGCACAGGTGTCCCCTTGACCAGCATACCAGCTTCTTAAAAACACACAATCATTCCCTGGGTGACACCCACCTCCCTGGGCTCAGAAACCCAAAGCAGCTGGTCATCCATCTGGGGCTCATCATTTGCCCTGGAGAGCCCTTTCTTCTACCACTGCCCTGCCATGCAGGCATCCACTATTGCCCGCCTGCAGTCCCAAAACCACAGCAAAGAGCACCGTTATGCTTCACTGTTCAAAAGACCATGGCTCAAACCCATTCTTAAATAGGCAGTATTCCGGATTCTCTGATGCTACGCATGTGAGAATGTGAGCATTAAAGACTGTGGCTGACAATATGGGCTGTTAATGGAAGCGATCATATTTAACTTCCTCCCACTGGAGACACAATCAGAATGGCAGACAGAGCATGGGAAAGAAATGGGACACTCCATTTAAATGAGGTGCAAATCTAAAACTGGAAACAATGAGGGTTATTGAACACCACATGAAAAACAGAATGGAAACTTAGTATCTTTGTTTAATTTATTCGTGTGAGGAAGTTTACAGCGTCTTGATTGCTCCACACTGATCAAATGTTTTCATCTGCAGCCATAGTCTGTTTTTTTGCAAGACTTTGCACTTGCAAGGAGGTTTAAAGGTGAAGTGTGTAAGATTTGTTGACCTCTAGATGTGAAGTCTGTAAGATTTGTTGACCTCTACACATGAAGTCGCATGTTGAATCCATCACCTCACCCTCACTCTTCTGTTGAAGATAGGGGTGGGCGTATCGATCCAATATCAATGGTATCAATACCAAGGTGAGTATTGGAATCAGATCGATACTACCATGAAAAGATTGATGCTTTTGTTGCAGTTTCTCTTCTATTGGTCCAGCAAATTATTTGAATTCCCTCACAGAGTTAATGCGAGCGCAGCGTCTCTCCAGGTCTGTTGTGCAAACAGCACACCTCTCTCTCTCTCTCTCTCTCTCTCTCTCTCTCTCTCTCTCTCTCTCTGCATCTCACTCAGGCACACTTTGCCCCTCCCCCTCCCTACTCTGCTGGAGAGCGAAGAGTCAGAGCACTGAGAGCAGCCTGTGATGTCAGAGAGAAAGAGAAGCACTGTGTGGACTTTATTCACGGAAGCTGATGGGGACACTGCCACATGTGAATTTTATATATATTTATTATTATTATATATATAATAATAAATATTAAAGCAGCTCACCCGAGAGAACTCCGAGCTGCAAAACATGTTGAGGAAGGAGGAGGAGGGGGGAGAGCCCCAAACTAGACCCCCAACACAGAGACAGCATGGTCTCTGGCAGAAAGAAATCAGGATTATCCAGGTCATCTCCAGCATTAAGTAATGTTTTTCACAGTGTCATTGGTGATCAGAGCAGACTGATTACACTATTATAAATTAGTTAAAAGCTAGTTGAAAAAAATCTTAATGGTTTTACTGGAACCCCAAAATATACATGTATATGAAGATACATACCTCTAACCTGAAATCTGAATATGGCTGAATATAATAACCCTTTTATTCAAATAGTTTTATACTGTTGCATTGTTTTCTATTGTTGTAGTTACTAAATAAAAACATTTTTATTTGTAAGTCCTGTGTCTTATCATAATCATAATCAAAATTAACTAACTTAAGGCAAAATTTAAAAAAGTATGGTGTCAGCATAGGCGTTTCTAGCCCTGTATTTACTTGGTATTGGATCGATACCAAAATTCCCAGTATCGCCCACCCCTAGTTGAAGGAGAACCTTTGGTAGACTTCAGTTGTCATTAAAACTCAAAACACGTCACGTACGTCAACTCTGGGCTACTGTAAAAACATGGGAAATTGTAATATTTTTAGCCAAAATCTTACACACCGCACTTTTAAGTCATTTGCTCTATTTGCTGTGTATGCTTGTGTGAGTGTGTTTGTGTATGCAGTGTGTTGAATGCGAGTCATGTCCCATTTGACATTTATTGCACATATGCCCATCGTCTGAGTTGGATCCTCACATATGACTCTCCCTGAGGCTTCAACCCTGTTAATAGGGTTTTCTTTAAGTAGTATTTCCTTTCGCTCGGTGAAGATCAAAGGACAGAGGATGTTACTCACCCTGTCAAGTGCAGTGAGACAAATTGTGATATATGAATGTCACAACTATATAAATACAATTTGATTTCATTTGATTTCATTTCATCAACCCTCTTTTTCCACAGTACCCATTCCATATTTCTGTAGCATTTTGAATTCAAGTTATGAACTTAAGATGTACTTCATGTGTGTCAGTCACCCTCTGGCAGGACCGGAGGAGGAGTGGAGGAGTAAAACTACAAGTAAAACAAGGATTATATATATACACACACATATATACATATATATATATATATATATATAGCTGACAACACACACACACACACACACACACACACACACACGTTCACTTTCAATCCGCATAACTTCCAAAGCAAATTATAAATTAAAGTATTGAATATTAATATGATGTTAGAAATGATGTGAAATGTATGTTCATATTCTCATTTCCCAAGTGTCAGGCTCTCTGACTACCAAATCCAACATGTTGCATTGCTTCGCTTGAGGTTCGTAATACTAGCAATTTAGTAATATTGTTATTTGTATTTTTTCGCTATTTGTCATCGCTGTTTGCACAAATGCACTTTTTGCACCATTTTGTCATTTGTCATGTTGTTGCTGTTTGTTGTTGATGCATCATTTTGAAGTTGTTGTTGTCCTATATATTGTTAAGTCTCCTGTGGGAAAAAGCAGAAAGTGCTGAATCTGCCATCAGAAAGTCCATTTATGTGGGAACACATTCTTGGCCAATTAAGCTGATTCTGATTGTTATAAACCTAACTCTAACCGTACCTGCAAAGTCTATAATTACACACCATAAGCATCACATTTAAATGAGTCTTTCATTTAGAATCTATCTCACTGGCAACTCATTTATCAATCAAATAAACTCAAATTAGATTTTTAAAGCCTACATTCACAACTAACAATTTGTCTCACAGGGTAAGTGAGTGACATATTCTGCCCTTAGACCCTCAGAAAGAGTAAGGAAAAACTACCAAGAAAAGACAAAACCTCTAACTAGGGGGGGAAGTAGGTAGAAACCTCAGAGAGAAACACATGTGAGGGATCCACTCCCAGAATGAACAGACGTGCAATGGATGTCACAAGGAAAAATGATATAGATGGCATGAATGTAGATCTATGAGTCCATTTAAGGACAAAGGTCATAATCAGCTGCCACAACAACTCAATCTACTGATCCACCACGATTCACCGCCATGATCCAGGATCACTGCCAGTTCAGCCACAGTCACAGGATCCACCCTCACAGGCCATGAGCCACAGTGACAATCTATCGCCAGCATCCAGGTCTTATCCTTTCACCTTCCACCGTCACAACCCAGGTCAGTGGAGGCACAGATCTTTTGTATTTTCAAAAGTCACCTTTTGACTGTGCCACACCCCCCCCCCCCCCCCCCCCCCCCCCCCCCCCCCTTTGTTTGCGCCCCCCCCCCCCCCCCCCCACCTCCAACCCCCCTTCAGCACGGCCCGCCACATGACTGTAAGTCAGTTCCCATGCAGGGAACACTGCAACTCATCCCTTCCATCATAAGATGATCAGGAAACTACAGTGCATATTTGTATGTGCAGTACACGCGTGTAACATATTTCCTAGTGCTAAATGTAGCAGTGTGATCTGGTCAGTCAATCAACTGCTTGTCTGTGTTACACTTCAGCGACCGCTCAAGCTAAACAAGGTGGCAAAATAAACCGGTGGAGGAATCTTTAATTTCCCAGTGGAAAGAAGTGAAAAGGAAAAAGTGTGGAACACAACAAATCTCAACTGAATGCATGCTTCTAACTTGTATTTAGGAGTGCTGTTTTACCCTGGTACAGTTGCCATCTCAGAATCAGTGAATAGGGGCTTTCACTATGTAAACAACTTTTAATCAAAACATAAAGCTTGACAATTGTATGGAGTGTCTCAAGCCAGGCTTGGCAAAGTTCACCTCATTGCAGACAAGGAATGCATTTTCCCTTCTTATTTTCTTGGTTCTACTTGACTTCATTTGATATATACCTCATCTGGACGTCAAGGGAAATACACAAACACAAGTTCCACTTCTGCACATGCTGAGAAGTAGAAACCACATGTTCTAACACTACTGTATTCAAAGAAAACCTATGCTGTGCTAATTGGTATTGATTGAGAGGTGGAGGACTGTGGTGACGGAAACGTATTTTTAACTCCTGGATGATATCAAGCACAACGCCCTTGATAAATGTTTTGCGATATGAATGGTGGTAAGATGAAACTATGGGAGCATGTTCAATTTACATGGCCGTAAATCAAACAAATTCAGAGATATTTAAGGTGCAGTGTGTAAGATTTGGTGACATCTAGCGGTGAAGTTGCATGTTGTATCCATCACCTCACCCTCACCCCTCTGAGCATGCAGGAGAACCTATGATTGATTTCTGTTGTCATTAAAATCAATGGATGTTTAGTACATCCACTTATACTACTGAAAAAACATGGCGGCCCCGTAAGAGAGGACGCGCTCCTCATGTAAAATATATGTTAATAGGCTCATTGGTAATGGGAAAAAAAATTATCGATTTAGAGGATTATAAATTCATGAAAATATTAGCAAGTAATTGCTTTGTAATGTTTCTAGAAGAGACAAAAATGACCAAAATCTTACACACTGCACCTTTAATGAAAGTCAATGTGTGCCTAATTCCTAAAAATAAATGTGCATGGCCTTCCCATTGCCCTGTTGTATAAAAAGTGTAGACAGCAACCAACCAATAGATTATAGAGTTCAAAGGAGTTAGTGTTGAGAGGAATCAGGGAGCAAAGAGACAGAAAGCCATCCAGTGTAAAATATAAAGATATATAGAAGTGTGTATGTGCGTCTGTCTGTCTGTTTGTGTGAGTAAACTGTCTGTGCCCAGCTATGAGGGGGACAACAGAAATGGACAGTCTGTTGTGAAGAGATAAGGTCCTGGTGAAATCACGAGCTGGCAATGAGACAAGACATGACATCTAGGGGGACCAGGCCATGCTGAGGTAGACCATGGGCATTCACTTCTTTCATGTCTGTTCTAAAACACACACACACACACACACACACACACACACACACACACACACACACACACACACACACACACACACACACAGGCTCACACTGACAATAATGCACTGTGCTGGTTTATTGGTTGGCCTCTGACTTGGGGCAATCATCTTAGACACAGCTTCAATAACTATAAGTGTGTCTGCTAACCATTAGTGGGTTTATGGCCAGGAGGATCAAACATATCGGGCCATAAATCAAGGTCCAGTGGTGTGTTGATCTAGGGAAGCAATGCCATGGCTGCAACACACCAATGTGTAAACCCCACACGAACCATTAAAGACAGAATCTACGGTTGCTGTATCTGCACATGAGGAGTTTATGGTGCAGTGTGTAAGATTTGGAAACATAGTGGTGAAGTTGGATATTGTATTCATCGCCTCACCCTCACCCTTTTGAGCAGAGAACCTATGGTAACCCTCAGTTGTCATGACAATTCAAATGAGGTTTTGTACCTCCACTCTGGGCTACTCTAAAAACATGGTGACCCCCGTAGAGAGGACCCGCTCCTAATGGAAATATACATTAATGGGCTCATTTCAGGGTAGTGGAAAGAAATAATACTTAAATTCATATAAATTCATGAAAATGTCCGTAATTGTGAAACAATTTGACACAATTGACCAAAATCTTACACACTGCACCTTTAAAAGGAACAGTGTGTAAGATTATGGTCATTTGTATCACTTCTAAAAATATTTACAACATTTACATACTGACAATTTATAATCCCCTGAATGTATTATGTATTTTTTTCCCATGACCCTTAAAGGTGCAATGTGTAAGCTAAACAATGACATTCTGACAATTTTATGAATTTAGAATCATGTAAATGTTCTCTTTATTTTCCATTCCCCTTACATGATGGGTACAACATGCAACCTCACCTCTAGATGTCACCAAATCTTACACACTGTATCTGTAATATACCAAAACATCCTAACACAAAAACAGTTTGGTGTTTGGTGTTTTTAAACAATCTGTCTCTTGTCAGCAATCACATACAAGCACAAAACCATTCCTCATTTCCCATTCTGGTGTGGAGGAACTGACCTCCGCCAAGCTCTGACCTTAACTCCATCCAACACCTTTAGGGAGAAGAGGAATGCCGGCGGTGCGTAAGACCTTATTGCCCCCGAATTGGATCAAATCCCTGCTGCCAGGATCCAAACAAGTACATATGGTGACAATATTGCCAGGGGGTTGTGCTCCCTAGAATGTCTTTTATTGGTATACTGCCAAGTAAGGTTCTACTATCCAACAGCTTCTTATTGATAAATTCGGTCTACAACATTAGCTCATCATTAAAAGGTGCAGTGTGTAAGATTCTGTTCTTTTTTGTTTTTTTGTCATATTACAAAACAATCACATTCTGGCATTTTCATGAATTTATAATCACCTAAATGTCCTATTTTTGTAATTGTTGTAAATATTTTCAGAAGTGACAAAAATGACCGAAATCTTACACACTGTTCCTTGAAAGGTACAGTGTGTCAGATTTTGGTCATTTTTGTTCAATTTTGACACAATTATTTATTTCCATTACCTTTAAATGAGCCTATTCATGTATATTTACACGAGGAGCGGGTCCTCTCTGGAGGCCACCATGTTTTTACAGTTAGCCCAGTGTGGACATACTAAATATCTTTTGAAGTTTAATGACTACTGAGGGCTACCATAGGTTCTCCTGCATGCTCAGAAGGGTGAGGGTGAGGTGATGGATACAATATACAACTACACCTCGAGATGTCACCAAATCTAACATACTGCACCTTTAAGACTAAATGAAATGTTGATGACAGAAAGGAAGACTATATTCAAACGCTTCTTAATGTCAAGGTGTTCTGTTGTCACACTGTAAATATCATTATTCAATGTTTTAATGATACCATTAGGCTAAACACATGCAACTTTAAAGTCTTGCGCGACCATGTGTGGTCCATTGGCTTTTAGACAACAATTCCATGGTATAAGTGATTACATGGCCGGAGAACCTCCTTTCAAAAGGCCCAGTTGCTTCATATGCACCATGGTTGAATTCCCAGTTTTCTCATTAGTCCAAATGAGCCATAGTCACTGGGCAAATGCAGGGGAATTTGTTTTAATCCCACCAAATCAATTAGGTGTGAAAACAATGCTAGCCACATCCTTCTCCTTCATCATCATGCATCTCTGACAAAATCAGGAAATGGGACTCACAGCTTCGGCATGTTAAAATAGCAACGTTAAGATCCACAGTGAAGTAATGAAAACAACCTCTCTGTCTCGAGCAACCCTCACTGCTCATGTGTTAAACTGAGGCGCTGTCACCATGAAATCACCAAGCAGAGAAGCTGCGATACTGAGGTGAACTCATCCACCTCTCCCTCATTTGAACACAAATGCAAAGTGTGATGCTTTGTTTTTTTGTTCAGCAACACAAATAAATGTGAGCTCTCAGACCCGATTCATCTCTCACACAAGAGGGTTTGGTTTTGTGCTTTCTCAAGCTCGGGCCACGCACAATTTGAGCCCGACACTGCTGTGGGTGAAAAAAAGTCAGTCTGGGCTGTCTAATAACAGGGGGTTTGTCTTCTGCAGCTCCCCTCACTCTGTCCCTCTGTTTTTTTATTGTTTTTATGTTCTAAGGGACTGCAGAGGCTAGCTGCTCACATTCACTACAAGCAGGGAGTCGGAAATAAAGGGCAGACAATGGCTTTTATACACACACACACACACACACACACACACACACACACACACACACACACACACATATATATATATATATATATATATGTCAAGGTATCAATCATTCAAGGTGCAGTGTGGTGTTGATACATATATGTTGTTGTTTTTTTCCCCTTCCTATTGTGGTGTAGGAAAAAAAACATATTTATTATGTAATTCAACAGTTTGGTACCTTAAAGGTTCAGAGCGTAAGATTTGGTGACATCTACTTGTGAAGTCATGCGTTGTATCCATCACCTCACCGCTCCCATTCGAGCATGAAGGAGAACCTACGGTGGTCCTCATTTGTCCTTAAATCTGAAAAGATGTTTAGTACGTCCACTTTGGGCTATTGTGAAAACATGGCGGCCCCATAGGGAGGATCTGCTATTGGTGTAAATATAAATGAATGGGCTCAATTTAGTGTGCGGAATTGTTTTGTAATTCTGTTTCTACAGATAGAAGTATCAGAAATTGATCACCATCTCACACACTGCACCTTTAAGGTGTTCGACAGTATTAATGTTTTGGGAGATTTTTCTGTTCCTCTCATGAAACGAAATCAGGATTGTAATCTCATAATCTGACGTCATCAACATTTGCTGCAATATAAGTGAATGTGTTGCGGCACATTGGTATTATTGGTCTACTGTACTGGTGCGCACCTGATGCATGTTGGATACATGATTTCTTTTTCTTTTTTTTATGCTGTTTTGTTCACATTCAGAAAGGCACCTGTTCTGAGAGCGGTCGTGGGTGCTAACCAATGCTAAGTCAGGCACTGGCTCTGAACTAGCAGTTGGGTGGAAAAGGGATACCAGTATCTAATAGCACATTGCACACAGTCCTGTCCTAATAATGAAAGTTATCAAGAGGAGTTATATAGCCAAATGAGCCGCTGACTGCAGTTGCTCCTATGTCCAGCCAGGATATGAATATTACAGGTAATTTGTATTTCAGTCAGGTCTGTAACATGTTGGATGAATATATGATTCAGTGCTTAGATGTATGAAAAAAGTAATTTCAACTCGAGAGAAAGTGGTTGGAGAGATCTTGCGGCACTTCTCTATATGTTGCCATCACTTTAGTTTTTCCTCTCCTCTCAGGAACACGTTCACTTCTGCTCCATTCAGGTGGCTGTAGTTCAGGCATTGATTTATGGCTGCATGCTTCACACCGTTTACTTTTATATTGGCTGGATTTGTTGTTATGTTCTAAAATTATACAAACACGATGTCACCGGCCTCTCACCTGAGTCTGCACACCAAAGGGGGAGAAACTGCAAGCAGATCCAACCTGGTGCTTCATCGAGAGTTTAGCCGATTACAGCGATGCTGTGCATATTAGATATGACCCTGGATTTTGGGACATGTGTTGAGCCTGTGTTGTAGAGGTTTAAGGTCATTTGTTTTCAGACTTGATATATGAGCTAATAGACACTGGTGTTGCTACAGTGGGTGGTAACCTGCAGAGGATGCCAGCATTTGGGTCACTAGGTGTAGGGCGAGTGCACACACCATATGCATCACCAATGTCATGTTCCCAGGTAAGCGTCAAAGTCACAGCAAATAACAATTGAGGCAATAAGTTAAGGTACTGTGTGTCTCACTGTTTTTGCTTTTTGCTGGACACTCATTGGTATTAAAAAGTCATTTCAAACCATAGATTGTATATAAAGAAAGATAGGTAGCACATGTCACCCATAGGTTCCAGCAGAGTGCTTTTGAAGCAAATTGTGGGCCAGTCACTTATCGCCATTTTGCCAGTGCCAAACTCCTCCTAGTTCTTGGTTCATCCAAAAATAGGAAAAGAGGCGGAACACACACAGAGTTGTGGGTGGGCCCATGGTGCTGTCGTATCACCCTCAGTGCGTGACAGGTCGGCCTTGGTGTCAGTCAAGAGGCCGCGCCCTGAAATATGCCCAATTTCAAATATCAATAAAATTCAAATAACCAAGTTAGAAAATTAACTTCCTGTACAGCTGTCATGGGAAAACATGTGACTGATTGAGAACAAAACAGTAGTTTGTACAAAGCGTTAAATGGGGTTTTATGTTCAATTTGCCTCTAAAGGTAATCATTTTAACATGGGAGTCTATGGGGATTTGCTCCCTTTTGGAGTCAGGCCCCAGTGGCCACCAAATGAACTGCAAGTTTGCTTCATCCACCTGCACCGGAGGTCGCCCCTCCTTTCAAACGCAGATAGCCAATGCATGTTTTGATTAGTTTTAAATTAATAGGTAGGACATGGTGAATATGCCAAGGAAAAATATCAAATCAGTAGTTTACACTGTCCGCATTAAATTCATTATTTAAGGAAGGAGGAAGAAAACTGAGAAAAACAAAAAACAAAAAAGGCAAAGAAAGAACAAAGAAAATAGCGTTATCCTGATGTAGAATGATGGGGTGCTGTAGCCGTGTTGATTGTACTTCCTTTACTTTCGCAGAGAAACTAAACAGTGCCAGATCACAAAAAGGCACAGACAGGTGTCTTTATAACAGTATCTTTTCTCGTGCAGCTGGACTTAGCATGCTAAAGTTTTGTGTGCCGACATAGTGGTGGTAACCATAGTTTATTTTTGGAAGCCCAGCTCTCCATTATTCATCGACTAAAAATGTCTCATGAACAGATATCTATTTTGAATGCATTCACACCGACACAAGCAAACAAACACACCTCACTCAATCCTCTTGTGAAATAATGAATTCAAATTTCCCAAATGTTGAAACAGTTTATTATTCCTATTCATGTGACTGTGCTCTAGCCCATTTGCAGTCTTATTCGTGGGACTCTATTGTCCAAACACACGCACAAATGTGCATACACAACATTCCCTCAACATTTTTCCATTAGGGATTAAGGAGCCTTGGGTGATGTCAATTGGAAATACCCATGGAAACTTTGCATATATATTTGAACGGTAACAAAGGGGAACAGGAGAGAACAAAGAGGATACATGTCAGTGGACAGTTGTTTCTAACACTGAGTAAAAAGTAATATATTAAAAAAAGAAAAGGACAACTCAAAGACTCTCCATTAAAAGAAGTTTGCATCTTGGCAATATACAGTCCATGTTGTATTGTTAATGGTCTCCACTTATATTGTATTTTTTTAATAGTCAAGGCATACGAGCCAGTCTCTCCAATAACCTACATATAGCACTACAGCATGCAGATTTACTATCACTTCAACATTGCTTTGGGGTTCAGTATTTTTACCGAGGGGCAACCTTATGTTCAGATGCAGCACAATAGGAAGAGAAAAAAACAAAAAAACATGCAGTTCATAAGATAACCACTGTGGGCATGTTAAAAAGATCAACTTTAGAGGTGAAGTAAACATGTTTAAAGCCTGGTACAAACTTTGGTTTTGGTCTCAATCAGTCACATGTTTTCCTGTGACAACTGTATGGGGGGGGGATTCTATCAAGGTTTGAAATTATGCGGGGGGGGGGGGGATTTAAGTTTTATCGACGTTCAAAATATCTCATATTTGAGGGTGTGGCTCCTTGACTGACAGCTGGGCCGACCTGGCACGTGCCGCGGGTGATGTGACGTCACAATTGGCCGACCCACAGCTCTGTGTTTGTTCCGCTCCTTTGAATCAACCGTGAACTAGAGGAATCTAGCCCAGGATTTGCTTCATAAGCACTCTGTGGGAACCCAACAGGTGACAGAGTCGATGGTTTTTAACCATGCACCTGTAGAATGGATTTACAGGAGACAAGATATCCCTCGCTATCCCCTGAGCCACCTGAGGTTACTTCTATTCCAGCATCAGAAATGACATATGTAGGTTACCCACTGTTTGCATTAAGGAGATCTATCATACTTGATCTGTGTCTCGACATAAACACTCTCAAACGTTAAGAAAGCACTGTGATGCCCTCGTATTACCTGCAACTCCAACTCCTGTTCTTGCTCTCACCTTGGGATACAAGCACACCTCCCCCTCTCTCACAGAGCACGTAGGCTGATTTGCCAGCTGGCTCGGTCTCTTTTGACTGCTCAGCAGGTGTAGAAAGTGTCCCGTTCATTGATGTATCAAACTCTTCTCACCACCATAAGGTATGAACATTGAGCCTCTGAATTGTAGTATTATTATTATTTGTATTTTTTTTATTTTTTTGTAATACAGAGCACTCCCTACCATGGAAGATTGGGATTTTCAACCAGTGACACCCCATAATACAGACATTTTTACAAATGTATAATCACCTCAACGTATGACTTGCTTTTTAAATTACCTATAAAATGAGCCCTTTAAAACGTGCAGTGTGTAAGATTTTGGTCATTTTTATTGCTTCAACATATTTTACCAGCATTTTCATTGATTGCCCATTAATGGATTTTCACATGAGGAGCGGGTCCTCTCTACGGGGGCCGCCATGTTTTTACGGTAGCACAGTTGGACGCACTAAACATCTTTTGAGTTTTAATGACAACTGAAGTGTACCTTAGGTTCTCCTACATGTTCAGAAGGGTGAGGGTGAGGTGATGGACACAACAATGCAACTTCAGCTCTAGATGTCACCAAATCTTACACACTGGACCTTTAAACCTTGTTTGGTTATGGCATTTTGATGAAATTTTGATGAATCTGTCACGGCTTTTCACCCATATTGCCTTGAATGGTAGCACATTCAAAAGCTGGAGGGTCTATAATGACTTTTTTTCATTAAGTGCTCTTTCTATCAGCCCTGTGTACGGAAGGCTTGCTCTGACACTGATCACAACATTCTCAGTGTGACTGATTAGGGCTCCACGTAGGAGTCAAATGAAGTGCAGCACACCAAATAAGACACTCTGGGACGGATAAAACAGAGAGGTGACGGTCGCACATTAGGAGAGTCCTCTGCCATTAACATTTCCCAGTGTGAGCACCTCTAGGAGGGGTGCGGGTTGCCAGTGCAGTGGAGGCCGTCCTGGCTGGCATGCAAACAGACACAAGCAGGATCAAGCAAACCTCTTGCAGTCTCTGTGAATCAGTCTCCATGAGCTGATCAAAGCCATTTGACTCCTGCCTTACAGGGTACTGATTGCTTCCATGCACTCACTGACACCACTCAGCTTGGCTAAAGACACCCTAATTAAAATGGAGAGGATGAGAAGAGAAAAATACAGCTACTCTGCGATTTCCTCGCCAGCCGCCAGTTGTTGCTCGCTCTCTCTATTCTCTCTCAAACAGAATGATCTTGTGAGTCAACAGTGTCAAATGCCGTTTGAGCGAGGTTTGATGCAACTGCAAATGTTCCCCTTAAAGGTGTAGTTTGTATGCTTTGGTGACATCTAGAGGTGAAGTTGCATGTTGCATTCATCACCTTGCCCTCACCCTTCTAAACATGTAGGAGAACCTAAGGTACACTTCAGTTGTCATTAAAACTCAAAGAGATGTTTAGTGCGTTCATCTGTGCTACCGTAAAAACATGGCCGCCCCCGTAGAGAAGACCCGCTCTTCATGAAAATATACATTAATGGGCCCATTTAAAGGTGCAGTATGTAAGATTTAGTTACATCTAGAGGTGAAGCTGCATATTATATCCATCATCTCTCCTTCACCCTTCTGAACATCCAGGAAATCCTATTGTAGCACTCAGTTATAATCAAAACTCAAAAGATGTTTAGTATGTCCAAACATAGCAGCCTCTGTAGAGAGGACCTACTTCTCATGTAAATACAGATTAATTAGCACCTTGAAGAGTGATGGGGAAAAAATAATACATTTAGGTATTTCTGAATTTATGAAAACGTCATGATGTGATTGTTTTGTAACATTTTTAGAGGTAACAAAAATAACTGAAATCCTACACACTGCACCTTTAACCTGTTCTCAGTGGTGCATATTTTCGAGATTAACACTTCGTCACTAGGTTTTCAGTGAATGCAGCAGTGGATGCACATCACAAAGCATGGTTTATGTTCTGAGTGGAAGTGGTTAGAAATTATCTTCATGCAGAGCTGCAATACCGATATACTCCAGAGATTCTGAGTTGATCAAATTTCTATTTAAAATTCCACCACGCAGCCGTAAAGGGGAGAGGGTTACCCCGGCGTTGACCCAGGCTGGGCCGTTCCGCGTAACCAGACTCTTTGTTGGTCGCTAAGCAGGAGGGATCAATATCATATCAGGGACCGGCGGAACACCTGACAGTTCAATTCTGCAGCGAGCCTCAGAATCAATACCTTTGGAATAGTTTTGGACTTTCCCACCGGCTACCAACCTGAGTTAATCTATGGTGTCATTAGCTAGGGTCACAGTGTGCACGGTCATTACACCGTGTAACAATAAATGTTCATAAAAGAAGACACGCTTCATCCTCTTGTGCTTGACTGCAACCTCTAATTGAAGCAAATTCATTCAGCAGGGAGCATGGACACCTGATCGACTGGCCAGGCTGCTTCTCTTTGTAATTCACATCCAAGAGAATATGGGGAAAGCGCTGGCATGTCGGGCCTATCTAAGTGGCACCAAGCACAGGAAATTGAACAAAGTTTTATCAAGCAGAAAATGTGCCTAAGTGTTTAGTATGTGTCAGAGTGCCTGAGGGAAGGATTGTTTACCCTTGGAACATAGTGGTAGTTAGTTTTACAAGTCCCTCAGACAATCACTGCACATAAAATGTGTGTTCAGACTCCCAAAGGAAAGAACTGTGGACATCTATCTTAATAGACATTTATTTGCTCATGATTCCTGAGCCATCAGCACTATTAATCCCTAATCCAGACCCTTACCATTAATTACAAATGAAAAAGGAGGTGGATTGCAGGTACAGCACGACAACCCGATCTGTAATAGGTCATAAATAATTAAAACGTTTGATTTTTCGAGACTTGGCCAAATTTGTTAGAGAGGAGCTTAACCAGCCACATAAATCAGCATGGGTTCCTCTTAAATGTTTCAGACTTTACATGGAAACCAAAGAGGAAAAGGGGGGGGGGGGGGGGGCCCCCCCCCCCCCCAATTTATCAAGGGTTAGCTGGAATGGCCTGTCAAAATATACCACGGAAACCCAGAGGGAAAATGACACGAGCTGCCCTGGCTTTGAGTTGCACAGTGGTTTTGGACAGAGCCCACTCAAAACTGGAACCTATAGTCTCCTCTGTGGCAGGACGGGGGCAAGGGGCTCTGTCAGGGGGTGGGACAGGAAATGGCCGAGGCGGAGACTAACAGCTAATATTGCCTGATTATGCTGGATTCCACTGCAATATCCCCGAAGGTCACAGCTTGTTACTGTGGTTGGAATAAATGTTTAGAGGAGATCCTTCTGAGTGGATTAGTGGAAGCTGGATATACCTGCCCCTTTGGATCATCTCCACCACCTTATATGTTCTGTGTAGAACCTCCTTATATACAGGACATGCAGAAACATGACATCATACAATGATACCAAATTGAAGCTATCATCATCATATCCCCCCTTAGCGCACTGCAAGAAATGAATTAGTCTGTGGCAGGCCGGACATATTTGGGAATCTTGGTTTTTCATGGATATCTGAAACTGGCTATTTGAGACAAAAATGTAGAGGTTGGGCTGACAAGTGGCATTATTTCTGGGATTCCAGCCCAAGTGTGGATATTCACACTCTTACAGTAAGGCTTGAAATGGAACAGAGGTCCAAAATCATCAGGTTTCTCCCCCACACTCATTGAGAGAGAAGAGAGTTTAGAGTCAGAGGCTTAGACTGAAGAGGGAAACAATTTAAGGCACATGTTTTGATTGAAACGTTTGTTACCCGTAAATAATGTCAAAACTCTGATGGAAATAAATGATGGCATTTTTTTCATGAAATGATATACTTAAAGGTACAGTGTGTAAGATTTGGTGACATCTATTGGTGAAGTTTCACAAAGTTTGTCCACTTTGTGCTGCTGTAAAAATGTGTTGGCCCCCATTGGAAGGACTGCTCCTGTTGTAAATATACATTAAAGATGCAGTGTGTAAGATTTTTGTAATTTATTTCACATATAAAAATATTACAAAATAATTACATATTGACATTTCAATGAATGTATAATGACCTGAATGCATTATATATTTTTTCCCATTACCCTGAAATGAGCCAAATATTGTATATTTACATGAGGAGCGGGTCCTCTCCACGGGGGCTGCCATGTTTTTACAGTAGCCCAGAGTGGACGAACTAAACATCTTTTGAATTTGAATGACAATCGGGGGCTACAATATAGGTTCTCCTGCATGCTCGGAAGGGTAAGGGTGAGGTGATGAACACATGCAACTTCACCAATAGATTTTTTTTCAAACAGAGGATCAATAAAAAAACTAAAAAAACAAGCATCGAGTGATGAAGGAAAAAAAGCAGTTTGTTGTTTCACCGTAATTGCTGTAACACACTGCATGTTTAAAGAGCTCATTGTAAGTTTATGCAAAAGCAGTTATTAAAAATAGCTAATACATAAATAAATAGATGCATTTTCAACCCATGTTGACAGGCACACTTTGCAGCCATTGCTATTTGGACAAAAAAAAATACCATTATTATTTTAACAAGGAATATGTTACAAAAGTCATATTGTGCCTGTAAGCATATATTAGAAGCCCACATTGTGACAAGGTTTTACTTTAACTAATTCAAGCAGGGCAGATGGTGACTGAATGACATACGTTTTTCCCACAGGGCTCACGGCGGCTTTATTAGCTTACTGCTGTGAACATTCAGTAATACAACCCTGTAAAAACCTGTATACTCAATCAAAGTTGACCCCGCTGCACTGGTCAGACATGAACCGAACTGAAGGTCATACACTCGATACTGCTTAGGAGAACAAACTGGAGCAAAGGGGCTCGCCCATCCGTCGGTCGAGATGATAACTGCTGCCTCCAGACATTGGAAACATTCACTACAGATACTTATGTTTAAGGCCTAATTTGAGTTAAAGTCATCATCTTGAAGTCATTTTGAGATCTTTAGCATTTAAGTGCAGTGCCCTACTTTCATGTTGCCTGAAGGAGCACAACACTAATTTACCTGATACTAGAAATACTCTCACATTTGGGTGATGTGTATGATATGAATCACAGGTATGATTCCTGGAATGATGAAAGACTATATTGGGAATCCATAGCTTTCGCTTATTTAAAGAGTTTAAGGTACAGTTCGTAAGATGAGGTGATCTACTGGTGAAGTTGCATATTGTATCCCTCACTTCACGCCTCCCCCAGGCACGCAGGAGAACCTACGGTAGCCCTTGATTGTCATTAAAGCTAAAAGATGTTTAGCGAGTCCACTCTGGGCTACTGCAAAAACATGGCAGCCCTCGTGGAGATGACCTGCTCCTCATGTAAATATATGTCAAGGGCCATTTTTAAGGTAATGTTAAAAGTAAGTTATGCATTGAAGAGTTGTCGGGGTTGCGCATACAAGGCAAGGATCCAATTGCACGATTTTGAGATCTTTAGCATTTAAGTGCAGTGCCCTACTTTCATGTTGCCTGAAGGAGCACAACACTAATTTACCTGATACTAGAAATACTCTCACATTTGGGTGATGTGTATGATATGAATCACAGGTATGATTCCTGGAATGATGAAAGACTATATTGGGAATCCATAGCTTTCTCTTATTTAAAGAGTTTAAGGTACAGTTCGTAAGATGAGGTGATCTACTGGTGAAGTTGCATATTGTATCCCTCACCTCACGCCTCCCCCAGGCATGCAGGAGAACCTACGGTAGCCCTTGATTGTCATTAAAGCTAAAAGATGTTTAGCGCGTCCACTCTGGGCTACTGCAAAAACATGGCATGTGGAGATGACCTGCTCCTCATGTAAATATATGTCAAGGGCCATTTTTAAGGTAATGTTAAAAGTAAGTTATGCATTGAAGAGTTGTCGGGGTTGCGCACACAAGGCAAGGATCCAATTGCACGAGACTGAGTCAGGATGTGAAAATGTATCTTTATCACTCAAAAAAAGGAATGCGTGATGGCAAGAGCAAAAACGATCTTAAACATAAACTATAATCTAAGTAAAACGTGAACATCTAGATTCATCAACTATGCTTGGAACAGGCAACATGAAGATGATGAACAAAGGAGGACGAGAGGCTCAAGTAGGGAAGAGGGAACCGGGGCCAGGTGCAGACAATCAGGGAATCACACCAGGTGCAGACAATCAAGGAATCAGACAGGACCAGGGTAAAGACAGAGACAGTGCAGACAAACAGGAAGTGGAACCCTCACCAAGATAAAACAGGAAATGACGAAAAATGTGACTCCAAAACAAAAACACAACTAACAAGCTTGACAACATGTAACATGTGATTACACATTCCTAAAAATGTCTGAAAATAATTGTTTGGAAATTATATTTCTCCAGACAGAAGTTTAAAAAGATTGACCGGAATTTCGCACACTGCACCTTTAACATACTTATGAAGTCTGGCTGTCCTATCAAATGTGTTCAAAAAATGGTCGGATTGCTTGTTAGTAACCCTTATCATCCAGGGCGTGCACCGATTGGGCACTTCGGCATGCATGATCTCCAAACCCCGGCCACTATTTCATCAGAGAGCCTCGGACAAAGTGTTGAAGTGTTCTGGGTACTGGAAAATCTGAAAGAGTGAGACATCCTGTTAAAGCGTTTTATGGCTGTGGATGATTCAGTGGTTCAATGTTGATGTCTGGACTAGATTCTGGCTCAAACATGTACGGAGGAGTTTCCAAAGACGCCATATAAATTAAAAAGATTATTTATTGTTTCGGGTCTGTTACTGTTGTGTCTGAGATTGTCTGTGCCAGCACATTAAGAAAGCAACACTCATAAACACTGTATTCAGCCCCCAGAAGGCTTTGATACGTTTGGACTTTTAATGGGAAATATGCAAAAAATAGGGGTTTAAAAGTAGAATTAATTGAAATAGGATAAAATAAAATAAAAAGAGCATGAAACAGCTCTGACATCTTTAATATTGCTGAATTAGAACTAAGTGAGGTCATATGCTTTTTAGTTTCACTCAATACAATCACAGCCACTGGGCCCTGTTATAGTTTAGGTATTGATCACAGTCTTATGATTAAAAATTATATCAAATATTAATCTGAGGGGAAGCTATGAAGCATAACTGAAGTCATACAAACAATTGCAAATAAATCCAATCAATGCTCATCAGTTTAACAAAATCTCAGGATACAGCCAACACACATTTCTCTGTAGCAACACTTTACCAACACAGCTTTAAATGGTAAATGGTCAGTATTCATCAGGTCCTAATGACCCTTTAATGCACTTTACAATCACAGTTTACATTCACCCACTCACACAAACATTCATACTGTGCATCTACTTTGCAGCACTTTTCAGTGCATGGGACAGTGTGTGTGTGTGTGTGTGTGTGTGTGTGTGTGTGTGTGTGTGGGGGGGGGGGGGGGGGGGGGGGGGGGGGGGGGGGGGGGGGGGGGGGGGGGGGGGGCATGCGTAATGGGGAAAGTGGGAGTTGAACCTTTGACCTTGGTGAGTGGACAGCGCCTCTAACTACTCAGCCACACCACCCCCTCTTTTGTAATCCAGTGTGTAGCTCTAACAGATTTTCAGAGGTGCAGCCTAATTTACTTCCTTGACTGTTTCTTTTCGAAAGCAATGCACAGTAAAATAGTTAAATTTGATCATTTGTGATCCAGTGGTACCTACCCAAAAAAGCAGTCTCAGCCATAAAGGTTGTAGATGTGCTATATATGTATTGATGATGAATGTCAAACAAATCAGTTGAATATAGTTTGATTCCATTTGCAGAGCCCACCTATAGCACTATGCATTATCTCAGACCACCCATCATAGCAACATTATGAGTTCCTGCAATGACAGCACTTAGCAACTGCGCAATACATCTTATAAGGCATCAATTTTCAAAAGAGTATTATTTTCATAACATCAATAATAATAATGGCTTTTAATGTCAGATCGTCAGCTCTTCAAATAGAGATCCTACAGAGAGTGAAAGTGCTCTGTGTGTGATTGGAGTTCCTTTCACAGCAAGGTATGGTTTAGGTGTCATTTCAGCTTGTCATAACTGTATATTTCATTCAAGAAGATTTTTTTAAAGCTGTAAATGAAGAGATGGTTCGAGAAGTTTTGTCAGGAACCCAGATAGGATGGAATGGGTTATCTCAAGTGCTGCTGGATTTTCAATCCTGTTAACAATTCTTGTAAACAAATGAATTGGAGGTGGATTGGACTTGATTCCCAGTATTCTTGAGATGATATTGTACAAATGGAAGTAGCATGTTTTGTGATGATTTTGAAGAATTATCTTGCTTCATATGTGTTTAAATTAACTAACACAGCAACAAGCATGTGCTTGTAATTAAATGGTAAAAAGGGCAAAACTGCCCCAGTGACTTTTGTCAGCATGTTAGTTGGTTGAGGGTCCTCCAATGTAGACACATGCTAACATACTAATTTCCTCAAGGTTAATACCATCATCAGTGTTTAATGGATGTGTTTTGGGATAGTGTCTTTAACATTCTATAGGTGCTCAAATTATATCTTTGCTTATCAGTGTATTGTGTCATAGTTCAAAAGTATGTTTTAGAAATGTTTAATAAGGTTGAGACTTTGTGGCAGTCATATGTTCTGGTCTAAAAAACGAACATTTCTAAAATAACACATTCAAACATGTTATATACGACATATATTGTCACTTTGATTAAATATGCATGATGTTGTAAAGAACCAACTGCAGACTTATGAGGTATAAAATTTGGTGTATCAGTATATGGACTTCATATTAATGAATAAATATGTTAAAAAGTAAATAAAGATATATTGTGCTGAGTTAGATCAATTCTTTTGGAATGGTTAAAAGCTGTGAGGCACGAGGACCTGGCCACCGGCAGAGAGAGGAGGTCAATAAAGTGGGAAGTTAGACTATAAAGCTGCAGTCAGGAAGATGTAGTAGACAGGTGATATGAGACACATTGCGGTTGAGAGAGGTCAGAGGACAATAACCAGACTGGTTGGAACTGACATTAAAAACTTTTTGAGTTAAACTCTGCCGACCAGAGCAGAAGCTGTAGTGACACATTCTCCAACATTGGACAGATGAAACTAAAGAAAAGTAGCCAGGTGGAAGAAAAAAATCTAGATTTCTGCTGAAGCAGCAGAAAGGAGATTAAAAATGTGGCTTCAACATCATGAATCAATCGTCCAAACCTGCCTTGTGTCAAGCTACAGCACTTGGATTGTGGTGTCAATTTATCTAGGTTACAAATGATATTTCCATTGTTTGCATTTTGTTTCAATGTCCACCCAAACATAGTTACACCAATCATCATGCAACATTTAGGTTTTAAAATCAGATTAACTCATAAAAGTGCAGTTTGTAAGATTTGGTGACATCTTGTGGTAAAGTTGCATGTTGTATCCATCACCTTACCATCCTGAACATGCAGGAGAACCTATGGTAGACTTCAGTTGTCATTAAAACTCAAAAGATGTTTAGCATGTCCAATCCGAGTTACTGTAAAAACATGGTGGCCTCTGTTGAGAGGACCCCCTAGTCATGTAAATAGACAATAATAGGCTTGTTTAAGGGTAATGGTAAATTAAAATATAATAAATTAATATCGGTCATCATAAATTAATGACAATGTCAGTATGTAATTGTTTTGTAATATTTGTAGAAGTGAAAAAATTATCAAATCTTGCACACTGTAAAAATACTGCAAAAACAATGAAATACTGATATTGTCATGAATTTATAATCACCTAAATGTAGTATTTCTTACCATGCTCACAATGGTGAGCGTGAGGTGATGGATACAACATGTAACTTCACCTCTACATGTCACCAAATCTTACACACTGCACCTTTAACAACGTACTTCTCCACTGGAATCTTAATTACAGTTAAGATGTATCAGAACGGTAATGAAAGAAAAAGCAGTTTGTTGTTTCAGTGTAATTGGCTCTAAAGACCTTAGCTGGTTTGATAACATTTTTACTTCCATTGCATCAAAAGTTGGAAATACTTTGTGCCAGTTAATTAGCCCAAGCTCCTCTTGCTCCCATTCTGCTGTCAAACCTTTACAGCAATGTTCCAGTTGACAATTATTTTGCTATTCTGTGGCAGAATCTGCCAGAGTGTGGAGTTTCTGCTGGTGAATCCATTCACATCCAGTCACCGAGAATCTCTGCTGCGTTAATACTGCTGAAATTCCATAATTACATGGTTTATCAGAGGATCTGATTTGCACTTGCATGAAAGCGAACAAGCTGCAGTAACCGAACCTTTCCTTGAGCCCTGTAGCTTTTAGTGGCTGCTTTTTCAGGGAATGGAGAAAAGTAGAATCGAACTTTTACAAGGCTACATTTGCACTGGATGTCACAGCTGGTTTGACTCAGTGAACATTTCATGCTTACCTCAGCTCCCTGTGTCGTGTCAATTCACTCAACACTCAGCAAGTCATGGGGTCAGGCCACAACTGTCTTCCTCTTTAATGAACCAGCAGATAATGGCCTACGGGGGCCTGGGAGAGACATGACACAAATTGCCATGTCTTCTTACTGGGATTAGTGGTAATTACTGTTCGCCTTCGCATATCAATGGAATTGCAAATGGACACGTAGGGGCAATCCAGTGTCACATATTAGCTTGATAACATTTATGTGGGCACAGTGAAAGGGAAGAGAGATTTCACCATAAACTCCTCATTTTATTTTGAGAGTGGCTTCAAAATTACTTAGATGAATGTTGATTTTTTTTGTTGTAAATTTAATTTTAAATGTGTCATTTTTTCACCTCTTAAAAATATTACAAAACAATTACATACTGATATTTTCACGAATTTATATGTATCTGAACCTTTAAATGAGCCCATCAATGTATTTCTACATGAGGATGGAGTCCTCTCTACGGGGGCCGCCATATTTTTACAGGAGTAGAGGTGGACGTACTAAACATCTTTTGAGTTTTAATGACAGCTGAAGTCTACCATAGGTTCCCCTGCATGTTCAGAAGGGTGAGGGTAAGGTGATAGGGACAATATGCAACTGCACCTATAGACGTCACCAAATCTTACACACTCCACCTTTAAATGACTAAAATTAGCATATCCTCCACATTTGTGATCATTGCAAAGACATAAAGATAATCAAAAAACATGTAGTCAAGTGTTCGGACTATTTTTTATGCACTGAGTATACCCCCCCCCGCCCCCCCCCCCCACCCCCGCAAGCTTTCCCGATTTGGATTCGATTTATCTCATTCCTCTGTCACAGGTGTTATGAACAGAGCTACACAGGTTTAGTTCAAAGTCTGTACGTTTCTGCATGAGATAGAGCAGACAAAACCTGGAAAACGTGTGGGAAAGGCAGGGGACATGGTTTCCCTCGCCTATAAGAGCTGAAGCCAACGAAGTGGCAAACGAACAACAGTCCGCACAGAGAAAAAGAAAGTGAACAGACCTGAGCCAATTGGAGCTTCGAACCAGAGCCAGTGATCAGGGCAGTCAGCTACCACAAGGGAAGAAGTTAAGGCAGACAGGGAATCAACAAGGAGCAGGCAGAGATCTGTGTCGAGCAGAGTCTGTCGATCCATATATTTATATATACATATATATAGAACTGTACATTGAGTGTAGAACTGTGCGAATACCTAGCGGCAACCTCCAGTGCAGACGGATGAAGAGAATAAGACTGTGCCACTGTGGCTCAGGGGGGTTAAAGTGCTATAATAGATACAGACTATTTACAATAAGAAAGTGAGAAAAATCTTGCAGTTTATAGGGTTAGGGGCTAACTTCAAAAGTGAGTAAATCCCCATATACTCCTTTAATTACACTTTAGAGGTTAATGAGGCATGTTTAAAGCCTGGAACAAACGTGTCACACCTCAGCCTCCTCATTCGCACCCTCCCCACCTGTTCCTGCTTTCCTGCTCTTTTCCAGTCACTCCCACCCCCCAGCTGCACTTCATTCCCCTCATCAGCACAGCCCTGTATAAACCTCAGTCAGACTTCCATTCAGTGCCAGATTGTCATGTGCTCTGCCATACTCCCCGGTGTTTCTCTGCCTGACTCCCCATCTTCGACCCTGTTTGTTCCTGACCTGCCTGATTCCTCCGTGCCTGGTAACCGACCTGTATTCTGTCTCCTGACCATGTCTTTGCCTGTGTCCCTCTGCTTGCTGCTTGACCTGCCTGAAACCAGTAAAGCATTTGAATGTGCTTTGGTGTCCTGCCTTTTGTGCTGCGATGGGGTTCAAATCCATACCCGTCACACAAACTACAGTTTTGTCTCAATCAGTCACTGTGATAAATGTACAGGGAGCGAATTTAACATGTTTATTTTTATCTAATCGATGTTTGAAATTATACATAATTGAGGGTGTGGCCTCTTTAGTGACACATGTGCTGACCCGTCATATACGCTGTGGATGCTGCGACAGTATCAAGGGCCCATCCACAGCTTTGTCTGGGTTCCGCCTCTATGCCCATTTTTGGATGAACCAGGAATGAGGAGGAGTTATGCATCCACCCACAATTTACTTCAGAAGCACTCATGGACGCTACATCCATCTTTATATGCACCCTATGGTGAATACACACATACTCACAAGGTGTATGCAGGCAATTGGACTAACCAAAGTGTTTTACAGTTCAGTTTACATTCACCCAGTCGCGCAAACACCCATCTATTTGCAGCACGTATCAATGAGTACATGGGACAATGTGGGGTTCTGGTCAGAGGACAGATCTTCCAACCCCTCATCCACGCTCAAAACACATTTCCTACAGCATGATGAGATATGGTCTGTGGACAACATTTGTATTATCAAAGAACACATATTTGTACAACTTATACATGCTCATTCACCCTTAGATTAAACAAAATCGAATATTCTGCATTATTACCTTTGTGTCCTCTTTAATCTGCCATTATGTTTCACCCTCTCCATCTCCAGGTTCTGCAGAATGTGTGCTGCAACTGTGAGTAAGCCGAGGGTCATTGCCCTCACCTCTGCAGTGGAGGGACAAACCCCTGATTAATGGCTATAGCTGTGCACTTGTGGGTTTTTAATTAAGGCACATATACAAAGACATTTACACACATACACTTCTCACGCACACAGTCACGAAAAGGCAAGACGAATTCGATTTAATTGAGAGAGCGTAATTTAAAAGGGGAAAAATAAATGGAGTGTTCCTTTATGTTGTGACAACAGTGACCTTTGACCCCATTCGTGTCTTAGTTATCTCCTCCCACTGTGTAAGAATGTTGTTAATGAAAACACTATAAATCTAGATGAGGATTGTGTGGGTAGGTGCTAGCTGAGCAGGTACTTTTGACTAAGCAATGCTTCACAGAGCAGATGCCAACAAATAAATTTGCTCAATGCAACATTCATTTTTTCTCTTTAAAAGGTGCAGTGTGTAAGATTTCGGTGATTTTTGTCACTTACTTTAAATGAATTTTGTTCCCATTACCCTTAAATGAGCCCATTAATGTATATTTATATCAGGAGCGGGTCTTCTCAACGGAGGCCGCCATGTTTTTTGGTAGCCCAGAGTGGGCATGCTAAACATGTTTTGAGGTTTAATGACAACTGAGGGCTACCATAGGTTCTCCTGCATGCTCGGAAGGGTAAGGTTGAGGTGATGGATACAACATGCAACTTCACCACTATTCACCAAATCTTATACACTGCACCCTTAAAGGTACAGTGTGTAAGATTTGGTATCATCTTCTAGTCTATCCATCACCTCACCATTCTTATTCGAGCATGCAGGAGAGCCTATGGTAGCTCTCAGTTGTCATTATAGCTGAAAAGATGTTTTGTATGTCCACTCTGGGATATTGTAAGAATGTGCTACTGGTGTACATATACATTAAGGGGTTACTTTTAGGATTATGTAAAATTCAAGTCATACATTGGGGTAATCATAGATTTCTAAACATTTAATATATAATATGTATAATTATTTTGAAATTCTATTTCAATAGATATAAGTGACTGAAATCTTACACACTGCACTTTTAGGTCAAGACATACAATCATCTTGTCATGCTCATGCTGACATCACATCACCTGTCAGTCATTGTGATAAGCTATTGCCCTTGACCACATCTCTGCTATGGCTGAGTAAACCTGTAAAAGATTGTCTACAGAAAAAGCTGCAAAGTGAAGCATTTCTTGCTCATGTGGAAATAAAAGCTACAGTAAATTCTGTGATTGCTGTTGAGAAGTAGGTGGGAAACAGCAGTGGCTGCACTGTGTTTTCTGGCATGATGAATGCAGATGGATGATGCTCTGATCTACAGGAGGCCCAGATTAAACAAGCTGCCGGTTGCAGACAGTCAGATACAGACGGCGAGACCGAGGAGAGCCGTTTGATCTTATTTCATTCCATTTGGGCAGTTGCTGCAGACACACATCTTTGAAGAGCCTCGCTTAACATGTTGAGGCGCACACACACACACACACACACACACACACACACACACACACACACACGCACAGATCGAGAGAGAGAGAAAGAGTGGTGTCACCATTACAGAACCATTGTCCTCTGGTGATTTGGATTAAAAGCTTTTCTGGTACAGCTCAGTAGAGGTCTCATTGTGTTTGGTTTAATTGGTGTAAAGCAGCTCTCCTTTAAGATGCTTAATTGTTTTCATTTAAATAGAGTATCAAAGTTTGCATGGCAAAGTCAGGAAGACAGCTTTTGCATTCATCGTCACCGCAACAGGTTTTGTGGTGCACTGGAACAAACCGTCATCTCCTTGGTAACAGCTCTGCCATCAAGGAATGAGAAAAAACACTCTCATGTTCCCCCCCTCCTCCAGACCACCACCCATCTGTGAAGATCAAAGTGTGTCTACCGTTTATGTTTTTAATCCCCAAAATGTCCCTGACTGTTAACACGTGGATCATAAAATGCACTATCAAAATAATTATCCATATCCTGGCTCCCAGCTACATCTGCCTCGTCGCTCTAGTTGGTCACCTCTGACTTTCAAACATACCCACATTGACCCCAATCTGACCCCATAAAGAAATACATATAAACAGCTGAGTGTCAAGGGACTAACAAAAGTGAACTGGGAGCCAGTCAAAGGTGCCGACAGGATCAGTCTGCCCCCGACAAACTAACTTCAATAGATATTCCGAACGTACATTTTAGTAGAGAAAATAATCAGCAGGTTTTTTTCTAAAGTAAACTCACAGAAATGGACGAGTAGTAGAATACTTAATTCCGTATTTTTGGAATTGGTATAATACTAGCTTGCTGTTGACATAGTGCAATCACACAGGTGTAATCATATTTCTGGGTTAATAGGTTAAAATAACTAAGAAGTGGAGCTAGATATTTTACCATACATTAGGTAGTAATCACATTAATCCCCACAATTAAAACCACCTGGCTCATGAGCTAGAAAGATTAAAATTAGAAAAGTGGTGATTCTTGTTACTTTATTTTATTTCACTCTATTTTATGTATCAATTTATACATTGCTATAGTTTTGCTTTCAGTCTCCTTACAATCATCCCCAAACAGTATGCATGGACCTATTAAACTACGCTTTGGTTGGAGAATTCATAGTATGCTGTACACTAAAAGGTAAATGAAAGTCTAGGCAACCATTTTATTTCTCTTTCCGATCACACTATAACTTATGACTGTATCAAATTGCTTACATTACATCAACGCAGGAAAATCTGGTCAGTTCTCATGCACATGTGCGGTATATGGTAAATGTGACTCTTGCATCACGGGAGGGAGGGATATCAGATATACAGGATATATAAATATGCATTGTCATTAAACATCTACTGTTACTTCCATTTTGAAATCTGGAGTCGACCTCTGAATGACTTTTGCATGTCCCGCTCCCAGACTGGGCCTCATGGTTGCTCTTCAGCCCGCCCTTGATTACTGAACAAAAATTAGTTACACTTCCATTTGTGTCATTGTGTTGCAATTATGTAACTCAGCAAATTTGAGTCTTAAAGGTGCAGTGAGTAAGATTTCACTCATTTTTGTCACTTCTAAACAGATTACAAAACGATTCGATATCGTGACATTTTCATGGATTTATCAAATGTTTTACAGTAGTAAAAATGGATGTACTAAACATTTTTTGAATTTTAATGACAACTGAAGTCTACCATAGGTTCTCCTCCATGCTCAGAGGGGTGAGGGTCAGGTGATAGATACAACATGCAACTTCACCTCAAGGTCACCAAATCTTACACCCTGCACCTTTAACCAAAAAGCAAAGGTTACAGTCAACACAATGCAATGAAAGTTTGGATATTTTCATTTCCATGCATGTTCATCGGATCTTTGTGCGTTGTTGGTTTCTTTTAGTCCATACTGTTTGGTACACGGAAATAGCCGTGCTCTTGTTATGGGGTGATGGTGTATCTAAAAAACGAAGTACCCCTTAGTTGTAAGCGTGTGTCAGGCTGTGCAGTCAGCAAGAGAAGAAAGCTGACTGGATTGTGAGGCAGCACAGC
This sequence comes from Chascanopsetta lugubris, assembly GCA_016785325.1. Classification (NCBI taxonomy): domain Eukaryota; kingdom Metazoa; phylum Chordata; class Actinopteri; order Pleuronectiformes; family Bothidae; genus Chascanopsetta; species Chascanopsetta lugubris. The sequence goes on from JAFBJT010105724.1 coordinate 107,527, forward strand.
TTGTACCAATTTCCTGAGTTAATGGGAAATTTCTCCTTCCTGCCTTGTCATGTTTCCCAAGGCCCTGGCAGTGGCTGATCGTAGTCATGGATGACACTTGGGTCTTTGCAGGCACAACCATGAAGGTAAACAACAACCCTGCGCAGACCTTGTGCTACCTAGCTTGGCTGCCAGAATATCTTGGTGTGCTGTCAACGGAAGAAGGAGCAACATTAGCATGGACACATTTTGGAGGAAAGGGTGAAAAGGTCATGGCCACCGGTCAAGTGAGTGACTGGACAAACATGGCCGTCCTTCTCATGATATCTAACGCTTCGTCCGCTATTGTATCCAGTCAACAGCACATAGAGAAATCATAGAAACAGAAGTAGAGAGAGTGATCTATGATGCTGCCTGAGAGTATATAGATCTTTATCTGCACTTTGTGAATTTCTTTTCTTTGACATAAGTCACCTGCCTCTCTTTCATGCAAATAATAGCAAATATGATATATTTAGGGTTCATCTGAAAAACTCTCAACACAAAAACCCCAGATTGTATTCTTGCCTTGCATAACTTCAGCTCTAATAGAGTAGACTTTGCAGAGATTTGTAACTTTTTGGTTCAATTTTGACATTCACAGGTAATATCTATTTTTCCGCCCTCCATTCCCCAGCATCCCTCTGTGACCTTTTAAAGTCTTTTTAAAGTGGAGGTAGGAGAAGGCACGCCCGCAGCCTCATATTATCGGATGAGGCAGCTGACAAATGCGGCAGTGTTCACGCGTGAGCGTCTATTAATCTCCCAAACGATGCACGGCCTAATGGGAAGAGGACTTAAGAGAGGACACAGCCGCTTTCTGCTCTCCCTCCAGGACACGGGCAGAGAGTAATGTCCTATTGCAATCAGATTACTCGTCTCTCTCTCTGACTATTTCCTGACACCAGCCACGACACTCTGTCTCCCATTTATTTCACTGGCTGCTGTTAATTCCCACTTATGGTTATCCATCTTGTTCTCCCCTTTGGTTTAGCAGAATTTAATCTTTTCCAATTTTTCCAATTCATTTTTCTCTGCCTGTACTTGAATTACACTGAGAATCTGTCCGTGAAAGATTAAACATTCAGCTGTTTGTGCACTGCATACCTATTGTGTTACAACTTCATCTCACATGGGTGCTCACGTATGTGAGATCAAGATGTTAAAGGTGCCGAGTGTACAATTTCGGTCATTTTTGTCACTTCTAAAAATATTATAAAACAATTATATAGTGACATTGTCATGAATTTATAATCACCTCAATGTTTTTGTTTTTTCCATTCCCCTTAGATGAGCACATCAATGTATATTTTCATGAGGAGCAGGTCCTCTCTATGGGCTGCCATGTTTTTACAGTAGTAAAAGTGGGCATACTAAACTTCTAAACTAATCTTTGTCATGACAACTGAAGTCAACCATAACGTCTCCTTCATGCTCATAAGTGTGAAGGTGAGGTGATGGATACAACATGCAACTTCACCTCTTGATATCACCAAATCTTACACACTGCACCTTTAAAGTTGATGACTTAGGGGAAGTCTGACGTCAATTCTTATTCCAACAAAAGTGACAAATGAGTATCTGAAATGAGTCAGATACAACATCCTTGATAATGTATTGATGTAATTAGATGACCGTGAAATGTGTTGTATGACATTCGACTGCAGCACTGAGCCAATTTGTCACAGGGTCAAAAACGGACAAAATAGTTGCTCGAAGCAAGTTGATGTTTATAGATGATTCTACTCTTTCTCTTTCTCTTTCTCTGCAATTACCATTAAATGTTGATATATATCAAATGCACCGACAAAAAAACAGGAGCAAATCATTAATTTGATCACATTACCAAAGATTCCTTTCAGTAATTTCTATGCCTGAGTTGTGATGCATAAACCTCCAGTGCAGACGGATGAAGACAATAAGACTGTGCCACTGTGGCTGAGGGCACCTACACCACTATTTCATCCATTTCTATTGGATCATATGAGAAAAAGTAAAGGAATAAGTTTAGATGTCAGATGTTGACTATTCCTTGACCTCTAAAATAATTTAGTGTTGGGGAGACAGAGTCCAGCTTTGTACATTTGAATACATTATACAGTTGTGTGTACTGACAGTGTGAGTAAATGAATGTCATCGGTGATTCTTGGATGTCCACAACAACAAAAGTTTGGCACTTTCAAAAACATAAACACGTTTCACTGATGATCCCTGATTCTCATTTTAGCATATGTTGCTACCATCACCCTGCTGAAGAAGAAACTACAGCGTGGGGGTGGAAGATAGGAAGATTGCTCTCCTTCCCAATGACCTAAAGAGGGAAATGCAATAATGGTGTTTCAGCAATACTACAGACACCACAAGAAGCCTCTAAGTCAGCGCTTCTCATCTCCCTGGTCCAATGAGGACTTAAACGTCAGCTCTTTGGCCTTCCTCGCACCTGCATGCCTCTCATCATAGTCAAAGTGATGCAACCACGCTGATAACGCAGGAAACCAAATCCCCCCCATTTGATTGTCAAACCAGTAATGGGAAGCTGAAGTCAAGAAAATCTGCACTTGATTGATACGCTGTGTTAGAGCCATTCTGGGGGAAATGTTGACCTCCTCTTAATGGTGCATGTGTGCGACGTGCCAGGGTGTATTCCACTTTTGAAACTTTTGTTGCTGGAGTTAAACCTCGCAGAAGCCAATTTTGTAAATGTCAGGAGAGACACACGCAGCAGCAGAAACAGGTTTGCTGAGGGCTGGGGAAGTGCATGAAGAATATGATGTTGACTTTTGCTTAAACACCTGCACAGGATAACAGCTCTGCACACACTGGGAGAGAATGTCTTAACCTGTGACCTTGGCTTGTTGAAGTGAGAATGTTATTTCTTTAACACTAACAACGAAGTTACATTCGACCTAATTTGACCTAAAATAGATATGCGGAATGCATGTCTGAGGTAAATTAAAAGTATGCTAATCAATTAAAATGATGGATATATAATATTAGTTTGGTTGTTCGTTTTGTTTTAATATTATTGTTGTGATATTGTGATATTGTGTGACGTTCACAAGGCCCATGCAGATCATGATGCCTATGATGACATTGTATACATGATATTTTCATGAGGTGCAGCACATATTGTGGATTCTTATCGTGGATGTAGGTGTGGGTAATTAGTGTTCGACAAAAGTGCACTATAAATATAAATATAAACATAATCTTGAATACTTATATACTATTACCATATGACCGTAACCGTAAATAGTTAGAGACTTAGAGACCAATAATTGTGACTGGATGTTTGTCAGATTGCGTGTTACACTATGTGGAACCTGTTACACTATGTGGAACCCCCCCCCCCCCCCCCCCCCCCCCCCCCCCCCCCCCCCCCCTACATATGGCATGAGAGAAAATCAGAAACAAATCTCTAAAAAGCTTAAGACTTAAGCTGTGATAATTTGAAAACGGTTGAAAATATTCGAAAGCTGAATGACATATGAAAAACTGAAGGTCACATGACACGTTTAAAAGTGGAATGAAGTTTCTACCTGAAAGAATGAGGAAGCTGAAGGAAGTTGAAGAGGCTGAAGAAAGCTGAAGAAAGTTGAAGGAGTTGCAATGTATTTCTGTGGGGGAAAAAATGAAGAAAAAGTTGAAGACTTGAAAAAGTTGAAGAATTTGAATTATGAAAAGAGCCAGACGTGTCCTGAATGAGCTGATCATTTTGATTTTTGAACGGTTGAAATCTGTTGAAAAATGTGGGAGGAGAAAGGTGGCAAAAAACATGGATGGAAATCATATAATAATAATAAAGAACAGAATCTCCATAGTGTGAATGCTAACTCAGCATTCATACTAATGACTCATTACAAAATCCGATACTTGAGTTTCATGCAGTTAATCACTGATGTCTGCCTCCCGCTGCCAAGACCCACACAGGATGTTTTCACACCTGCACCTGTTCTGGTCAACTTAAATCGAGCCCTGGTTTGTTGTCCCCTTGGTGCCATTCATTTCAGCTGGTGTGAACATAGTGATCACACCAGTGATGGGATAAAACAGAAGATTGCTTTAGAGGAGACAGTCAGGCAAACATTGACCAAAGTGAATAGTCACAGAACACTTAAAAAAGTAAGATACTCCAAGGATAAACCCTAAAATGTGTAAGTCCAAAAGTGATCCACCAACTAATGGTCTTGATCACTGTTTGTATATATTTGGTGGGTTTTGCTTTAATGTATAATTGTATGCGCCCTGACTGACAGCTCCGACTGACTTGTGATTAGGCAAGCATGTGTATTCAGATGACATTAATGAACTCCATGACTGGCCACAATACACAAGATCACAGTGCCTGTGTCTGTGATATCATGGTTTTATGTTTTGTTCAGTGGGAATCGAGAATATGTTGTTCAACTTTACCATGCTACCAAAAGTACCAATGCAATTATTTGTGCTTTACATTCGGGAATGTGCCAGAACTAGCAAACAGTGGAGATACAAGTAGAGGTAGTGAGTTAAATTGCGTTGCCATTTTCCTTAAGGAGAGATGTGTGCTATGTACACAATAACATATAGGTGTTTCACTTTCCCACTGACTGTCTCAACACTTCTGATACTATTTTTACATGATCTTGTAAACAATCTGATACTCAGGATTTCCTCCAACCAAAAGGTTGATAGTTTAGTCCAGTCTTCAACCCCATTCCACATTATGAATTCGTGTTGGAATGTTTCCACATTGTCCTGTTATGTATCAGGGACCAATCAAAGCACTTAACATTACAGTTTACATTCACCCAGACTCCTAGAAATAAAAAAAGAGCATCTGTTTACTGCAGTTTCATACTGAAAACACCAGACAACTTAGTGTTCAGTGCCTCATCCATAGACAATTCACTCCTCCATAATTCATAGAATGTAATATTTGTAAAAAAAGATTTCTCTAAATGGTAATGGATGACAGTGCTTTCATTTTATCTACATTAGCTGATTCTGAAAAGAAAATTGATGAAAGACCGGAATTATCTAATCATGTTTAGTTTCTATAAAATAAAAATTTTGCAAACCTAAACTACCAAACTTTGGGTTTTCTTACAATTATAAAAAAGTAAACCTTGTGAGTTTGAACTTGTTTTGACTGAAAACAACAAACTATATGTGTTCTGAATAATTTGAAAAAAACAAAAAGAAATGACTGACTGCAGTTTTAATTTAGAAGATTTACATTTATTGTTCCCACAGAACAATGTTTAGCTTTGGGGTGGGGGATTAATGATCATTGATGAGTAAGCTCATTAAATGTGTTATTGACTTGAGGCAGGTAATCAGTGATTAACAGGAGAATGGGCTGGGGGTGGGAAATTCATTGTGAGTGTTTCGATAAGTTCATCCCATTAAATATTTGCATTTCGTCTGCGTGTGATTTTCTTGAGGAGATGAGGAAATGACAGCTCACTCAGTCCATCGTGTTCCACTCGTACATGGAGATGATTTTGAAAAATTGAGAACGTGCAGGATTTAGTTCAACTGTGCATTTTCAAATCAAAACTTCAAATAGATTTTAAATTCCTTGCACATGCTCGAGCCACCGGTGACCTATTTCACAGACATCCTGGAGTGTTACAGTACAGGCTACGCAATGCAGCGTGTAACCCGGTTTCTCTGAATGCCTCTCTATTTCTTTGCCAGTTCCTTCCTTTCAGCAGGTGTCAGCTCTCCTGTCCTTGCATGGCACACTGCTGTGCCCCAAAGCTGTTCACTACATGCTCAGATACATCCTCTTTCTATCTATAACCTTCTGTCTACCTCACTGACCAAAGACTCAAGAGGATCTGAGTGCATTAAGAAAAAAAAAAAAGACCTTGAAATCAATCATATGGGGAAAGTATTTTTTGGGGGGGAAATCAGTTTATTAATCGGGAATAGATTAGTGGCACAATATGACCTTTATCAGAGGATATCATTTTGGTTGAAAGGCCAGAAAAAGGCAGACACAGTCTAAGTGTGTCATATGATCTGCAATGTCTTGTGGCAAGATTGAGGTGGAAAGTTCTCCGCTGACGGGAGACACAGGTTGTTTTCTGGTCAAATTGCATTTGCCACAGAGATGTCATCGGTGAGAGATGAGGTGCAGCGACCTCCGGGGATGATTAGAAAACATCATTATATCCCAGCTGTGGGACACTAACTATTTATGACTGCCGGTGATTCATTCCATCACCACGGTGCATAACCTTTTCCTGTATTATCTTTCCCACAGCCGCAGAATAAGGTGTCATCCGTTTGGAAAAATCTGTTTCGGCCAGTCGCTGTCCTGAAGTCCTCAACTTCGGCTTTGATCATGCGGCAGGGCTGCTGATGGGAGCAAAGTGCTGCAACTGGAGCCTCCACCCGTGCAGATGCGGGAATATCTGTCAGACAGCAAAATGATTTGTTATGCAAACCATTATTCATATCTGACAACATGCGGAGTGGCTACTTTGGTATTAATGGCCCCTCACACTGGAAGGCCCTTATTGATGTTGACAGCCACACCTTCTGAATAGCACGCTCATCTCACGGGTCTGCAATGTTACTAATGAATGGAAGAGTGATGGGATTTTAATGTGTGCCTGTGTGTGTGTGTGTGTGTGTGAGTTTGTGTGTGAAAAAACGAGTGAGAGCTACACAGGCGCACATACACACGTAATGCAGTGAATGCATGGCTGCTGTACTGCTGTCATGTGAGTGAATTGCTCGTGCACCACCATATTTATAAATAATTATATTCTAAGCACGTGAAATGCTTTACCATCAGAAAATAGGAGGATAGATCAGTTACTGAAAAATAGTACATATAATAGAACTAGAAAGAGAGGAAAAATAAAATGAATATTGACATCATCATCACATATTATTGAGAGTCGATGGTTGAGAAAATGTGATTAGCTGATTTAATATACAGTTCATAACATAAGCCATGGTAAACTGTGTTTGGGCACGGGTAAATTCAGCGGGGTCTTAGTGTATGTCTATATATCAATATTCCATCTCAAAAAACCATAAAAATGAAAAGTAATACAAATAATTCATCGGATCTTGGTGTTTGGTTCAGTCTCATACACCGAGTCAGCTCTGTATGAATCTGCCACGGAAATATCAAGAGTAGACTGATTTAAGACAGGGTTTTTGTTTTACTTCATGACCAAATGACTTAAAAAATGAATATAAGGAGCTTGATCTGGGTAAATTACTATACTAAAATTAAATAAATAGGGTAAGGGTTACGGATTTGAAAATTCATGAATTTATGCATCAATATTTGATCATGAGTAGCATAACGGTCAAAGGCACGGATATCTGTGTAGGTGCAATCCCTGATTAAGGGGAAACATAATTTTCTGCGTGACCTTTACTTCCTTGAGCCACAGGATCACCTCATGTTTGCTGCTTGACTCTCTGCCTGCACTCACCACACCTACAGCTGGCTGACCAGTCATCCAGCCCTGCGCACAGCTCAGCTTGTCCATCCTGCAAACCATCACTCCCTCTTTGCCCTCTGCCTCCGCCTGACACATCTCACACTCCCAATAAATCTCCACTTTATCTCATGTTCCGTGTTTTAGATTCGCCCATTCAGATGCACCAGCTTCCGGGCACAAAAGAAATTCAAAGGTTTTTCTACTTTACAGTCTTTTTTTTTCCCCCCGTCACAATAATATCCAACCGATTTAATAACGGCCCAGTCATTAAAAATTGTATCTCTGTATTAGAATGTATTAGCTGAAGCTGAAAGCTACCTTGACATCATATTGGAGTTAATTGAAGGGGTTATATTATGCTTCTCTTCGCCCATTTGTAATACCTTACAGAGGTAAAATCACCTGCTGTAGTCAAAATACTAAAATTAGCTCTCTCTCACTCTTTCGCTCTCTCTCTTTCTCTCTCTCTCTCTCTCTCTCTCTCTCTCACACACACACACACACACACACACAGAGCACTCCATGCTGGATCAGATTAAAAACATTCTGGTCCTGATATGACAGATGTCGAAATATGTTATAATTGGATCCATCTCAGATCAAGCCCTGCAGGAAAGTATCTGCCCTAGAGACACTTCACACGACTGTGAGACGCCATGTTGGATCTTGACTGACCTATACACTGGGCTCTGTAATGGGGAGGAGTCAAGGCTAATCTCGGCTCCTCAGCTGTGTGTGTGTGTGTGTGTGTGTGTGTGTGGGGGGGGGGGTAACAATTCTCCTCCTGATGTAAGAAGGGGACCCATTGACCATTATCTCTGATCTGTTTATTTCTTTCCAAATCACAAACCACTGTATCCACTGTTGGGAGTCACTAGCCCCCGAGAGACACACTTTTGACACGAAATGTGATATTATTTTA
>JAFBJT010105724.1:121529-141388 GCA_016785325.1 Chascanopsetta lugubris
CAACCAGGAAGTGACACGTGTGTCGGCGGCTGATTCCTCGTTATGAAGACGAGTTTCTCAAACTGAGCGTGTTCATCTACTTCCTGTCGTGTTCCTCGCAAACAGCTGGTCATTTCTGTAAACGTGGCTGTGAACACATCGTTAGCGGTGATGTGTCTCACAGAGGACGGAGACAGGAAGTGACACGCTGACGGGAGGAAACCGAGACTCCGGCACAATTAAAGAGGAGAAGAAGAAGAAGATCTCAGGCTGGAAGGCGCAGGTTCAGCTGAACGTCTGCAGCTCCGACTCACAGAGACATAAAGACGCCCGAGTTTCAACCACAACACAAACGCTGCAGATTCAAACCCCCGACTGTTCCTGTCACACTCTGCTGCCGGAGGCGGCGCGGGGGGGACAGTGGAGCGGCCACCAGACAGAAACATTTAAAGTCCAGGAAACAAATGCTCCACAGAGCGAGAAGAGCCACTCATGTTCCTAAACACCTGGTTCCACTGTGAATGGTCACCACCTCTTCACTGACTCCTCCCACTTTCTTCAATTCTAACAACTATGTGGTGACCTCATCCCAGAAGAAGCTCTGGTACATAAACATCAAGTCAGCGCTCTTACTTTGAGACGGTGGGAGGAGGCGGGACCCCGGCGCATTAAAGGTGAAGTCCGTATTTCAGGGGACAAACGACTCTGATTATCCTCGCAGCTGAGATCGACTCCATATCCTGAAAAATTACATTTAATTCATTAAATGACAAAAAATGTAAAACACAAGTTGGATTAAAATACAGAATAAAATAAATAATAAGAATAAAAGAAGAGAACATTACATTCACTTCAACTGAAGAAAATATCAGGTGGAAATATTCATTGTAAATATCATATTGAAAATATCTCATGTCAATCAAACCCCTGTGAACAACATTTAATAAAAATAAGCAAAGTGTCTTTGTACGGTTTGGAAGCGGCGCAGCTGCGTTCACTTCAACATGCGCCATCTCACAGAGCAGCTCGTGATGAAGTGTCAATCAAACGTCTGGAACTCACCCGTCGCTCCGCTGATGAGCCGTCAAAGGGGAGGTGCAGTTTGGGGAATCGAACCACCTCACCTCTGGTGAGGGGACGTCCCGCTCTCCCCCCTCACGCCTCTTCATCCTGAATAACAATAAAAAAAAGAGTTCTGTTATTGTGTTTATGACGGAGTCGGAGCCGCTGCCCCTCCTGCCCCCCCACCCTGTCTGTGAGCACTGGCGCCCCCCAGGGCTGTGTGCTCAGCCCAGTGCTGTCCCCCCTGTCCACGCTGTCCACCCTGTCCCCCCTGTCCCCCCTGTCCACCCTGTCCCCCCTGTCCCCCCTGTCCACCCTGTCCACCCTGTCCCCCCTGTCCCCCCTGTCCACCCTGTCCACCCTGTCCACCCTGTCCACCCACGACTGCGCCCCAACCCGTAACAGCAACGTCCTGCTGAAGCGTGCGGATGACGCCCCCGTGTTGGGGCTGATCCACCACAGTGATGAGACGGCCTGCGGGGGGGGGGGGGGGGACCGCGCTGCCTGGTGCCCCCTGGGGGGGGGAATAAAAGAATAAAAGACAGATTCAACATGAGAGTTGAACCTTTGATGTGTTGATGTTTAGCAGTAAGATTTACACAGATGATCAATAACTCTGTTTCCTGGAGGATTTAAGGAGGTGGAAACGTTTACGAGATGATTCTCGAGTGGAGGAGGAGGAGGAGGAGGAGGAGGAGCCGCCGTCGCTGTTGACTTTGTTTTTATTAGTTTTTCATCATTCATTTCTTCATCTCTTCTTTTGAACTTTAACGAAGTCAAAAACACTTTGGAAACAAGACTTAACATCAGGACACTTAGTTCTGTCCGTCCTGACATTTCCCCGGGAGGCCCCTGGGGGCCCTGAGACCCCTGAGACCCCCGGGGGCCCCACATAACTGCAGTGCTCTGAGGGCAGGAGGCTCCATGTGGCTCCTGTGAACAGCCACTCAGTCAATTACATACTGAGAACAAGCCATGTAATTCATGTACCCATAGTGTGTGTGTGTGTATGTGTGTGTGTGTGTGTGTGTGTGTGTGTGTGAGTGTGTGTGTGTGTTGAACGGAGACACCTGCCGCTCAGTGTGTGTTGTGTAGTGATGTAATGGAGTTGAGGATCATTCAGATGATGCTGCAGAGACGCGTCTCCACATCTGACGCCTGCGTCTCCATGACGACCACAAACAACAGCTTCTGCAGCAGGAAGGAAACCAGGACCTCCAACATGAGGTCCGCCTCATTAGAGCTGGGCCTCGAACCCATGAGGTCAGCAGGTCACAGTACGGTCAGTGTCTGAAGGTTCAGGGTCACACACGCACACACACACACACACACACACACACACACACACACACACACACACACACACACACACACACACACTTTAACTCACCAGACTCTAAAAACCAGAACAATCAACCGAATCATTGAAAAACAGAAAAACTCCGGTTCCTCTCTCGTGTGGAACCAGGTCACGGGAACCGGAGCGTGACACAGGAGGTGGACATGGTTCAGAGCTCACGCAATTACACACACACACACACACACACACACACACACACACACACACACAGTGTGAATGTGAATATGACGAGCTCGATGTTTCAATCTTCTCTGCTGAAAGACAGAAAAAGAATCTGGAGCAAATATGTCGGACTGAGGTTCTGCACACACAGACTGTTCTCCGACATGTTCTCCGACATGTTCTCCGACATGTTCACCTACATGTTCTCCTACATGTTCTCCTACATGTTCACCTACATGTTCTCCGACATGTTCTCCGACATGTTCTCCTACATGTTCTCCGACATGTTCACCTACATGTTCTCCTACATGTTCTAAGACATATTCTCCACCATGTTCTAAGACATGTTCTAAGACATATTCTCCACCATGTTCCAAGACATGTTCAAAGACATGTTCTCCACCATGTTCTAAGACATGTTCTCCGACATGTTCTCCTACATGTTCTAAGACATGTTGTACGACCTGTTCACCATGTTCTCCTACATGTTCTAAGACATGTTCTCCACCATGTTCTAAGACATGTTGTACGACCTGTTCACCATGTTCTCTGACATGTTCTAAGACATATTCTTCACCATGTTCTAAGACATGTTCTCCTACATGTTCTCCGACATGTTTTCCACCATGTTCTAAGACATGTTGTACGACCTGTTCACCATGTTCTCTGACATGTTCCACTCACATCACATCTGGATCCACTAATGATCCACTTCTGGATCTTATTTGATTTTACGTCGACATTTTCATTTCATTGTTTCATTTCATAAACATATTAATTTGATTATTTATTACTTATTCTATTTCCTAATGTTCCTGTAATTGCTACTTCTGTCCACATGGTGGTGCTCTCGGATCAAGTTTGACTGAAGCTCATCTTCTCTTTCAAAGGTTCTAACTAAAGTTCAATTCAGCTCATTAACAGGGAACTAATTATTCCACCTGAGTGGAATAATGAGTCATCATTGCTGTTATTATTTCATTGTTATTATTATAGTCATTATCACTATTGTGTTATTATTAATGATCAATATCAACATATGTGAGAAACATGAATGTGATTGAAATGTTCGACTAATAAGAACAATTATCAATTCTTTTCGATTATTCTAAGACATTTGAATAAGTGATGATATAAACTAATAAATATCTTCTTCCTGTGTCTGTGACTCGTCTCTGTCTGAACATGACTCAGCACTTTTCACTCTTTCTCCTGGATCTGCTCCAATTAGCTCGTCTGTTTCCTGCCGCTGCTCGAACCTGATTCAGACTTGAAGAGTCTGCACAATAAAAAAAGATAAAGAAATAAATGAATAAACTTCACGATGTCAAAAAAAAGAAATGTCTCGGGCAGAAAACAAATGAGCCGCAGATCAACACAGACGGCGTTTGTTGTGCGCGTGATGAAAGAGTGATGATCGGAGCCCGAGGAGGAAACAGACGCCGCCTGTGGAGCTGCTGTCAGCTCTTTCGCACTTTCACACAAACTTCTACTCCTCCTCCACAAGACTTACTTCTAATAAGGGAAGGAATCGACCGAGTAAATAAAGGTTTGAGAGCGAATGTAAATAATCGACTGCTTTCAACGTTTCCTTTGATTATTAATAAACTTCTCATCATCTTTGCCTTGAAGGCTGCGAGTATTCACAGAATTTACAGGACGAAACTAAAGGGAGGATATTGGAGCCGAACCCCTCCCTCCTCTTCCAAACACGGGTTAGAACCTATGTCAGCCTTCGGGTTTCATTCAGACTCTGCAGGTGTTTTCGTTTGTCCATTCTGGGCTACTGTAAAAACATGGTGGTGACACATGGCGCCCTCTAGTGGAGAGGAGCTGCTCCTGATGTCAAAGGCTCATTATATCAATATAAAGGCTCGTTCACATGTATCAAAAATACTCTGAAATAAGAATGATTTATCAAATCCTTGCCAATACTTAAATTTTACAAACTGCACATTTAAAAAAAAATAAGATACACACACACACACACACACACACACACACACACACACACACATAAAACATAGCAGGTAGTTTTTCCTGACCCGTGCTGAGTCTGAGGACAGAGGATGTCGCCCTGTGAAGCCCCGAGAGACAAACTGTGATCTGTAAATGCAGGCTATATGAATAAACTTTGATTGATTGATTGATTGATTGATTGAGAAGACATAGAAGAGATGGAATAAAAACAGATGAGTCGTGACATGAAGTTTGAACAGCTCCAGTGAAGCAGACGCTTGTTTTACTTTTTGAATATCGATGAAAGCATCTTCAAACATTCTCATCAAACCGTCTCCAAACCTCACATCTATTTATTCTAATCTCAGTCTGAGATCCGGCCTCTCTCTCTCTCTCTCTCTTTCTCTCTCTCTCTCTCTCACCTCACACACCTGACAGGTGAGCAGAGACCAGTCCACCGAACAAGGACGCCATCTTTAAAAACCCAGAATGTTTGAAAATCAATTTTTGATGCGGTGGAGGAGAAGCCAGGACATGAGAGAGAGAGAGAGAGAGAGAGAGAGAGAGAGAGAGAGAGAGAGAGAGAGAGAGAGAGAGAGAGAGAGAGAGAGGATGGATGGTCTGGGGGAGAGTCATTGCAGTAGCAGCAAAATTTGACAGTTGGATGTAGCAGCAGTGGGACAAGAGAGAGAGAGAGANCACACAGAGATATACACACACACACTACACGACGCGCTGACGAGGAGAGAGAGAGAGAGAGAGAGAGAGAGAGAGAGAGAGAGAGAGAGAGAGAGAGCGAGCGCAGTGAATAACCAAAGCTCGTCAGCAGGAAGTGGAGACATGAACCAGAGAGGGAGCAGGCGAAAGGTTTGGGTGGAAGCTGCGAGTGACGGGAGGAAACGGCGGCGCTGCCGAGGCCAAAGAACAAAGACACGACCTGCTCTCATTAAAGAGCGAGGGGGTCCTTTGATGTGAGGGGCTCCGGTACCGGGCTTCTCCTCTTCGACTGCACTTTGAAGGTAAAGAATCGCTCTCTGAATGATTGTTTCTATTCAAAGCCGAGGTTTCATCTCCTCGTCTTCATCAGTGACCTCACGAGACGTAAACAAGTCGATGACATCATCCACGTCCGACCATCAACCAGGGTCACATCGGACCATCTGAAGTCAATGGCAGTCTGGAGTATCCTCTCACTGTCCACTGCTCCGGCTCCTGTTTTCACTCTCTCTCCAGTATGCTCTGTAGAGCCCCGACCCCTCCCTCACAGAGAAGCCCTCTGATTGGTCAGCTGCACCCAGGCTGAAACAGGAAGTGTCCAACCAAAACAAAACTGAATGTCTCTGACAGCTACGAACAGTTTGAGAGTCTGAGACGCTCAGAAACTCTGTGGAGTTCTCTCACTGTCCACCGCCGCACAAAAGCTCTCTCTGCTCTGATTGGCTGGCTGGCACCGTCTCTTTGTGATTGGCCAGTTGCCCCCAAGCTGATACAGGAAGTGTCCCCTCCACTTACCTATAAGACAATGACCCGAACAGGAAGTAGAATTGAAATCCCATGTGAGGTGTTTTCCTCTAGAAACATCTGGTGCAGATGTGAAACTCCCACAAGGAAACAACGACAAATACAAAGCAGTGAAATCCTCTAATTACTCAACCAGAGCGGATGAAATCTGTATTTTAAAAGACTCACAATCAATAACCTTCAAATGAGAAACCGATAAAAGAGTCATTTCTCTCCAAAGACACTAAAGAGAGAATCCGTTCTTATTCTTTTCTTTTAACTCCTCGTCTTCATCACTCTGACGCAGAGTGACACAAACAAGTCAGAGTGACTCTCTGGGCCGTCTCAGGCTCACTCGCTCACTCACTCGCTCACTCACTCGCTCACTCACTCACACGCTCACTCACACGCTCACTCACTCACTCGCTCACTCGCTGGGCCGTCTCAGGCGCTGGCAGCAGAATTCCACCTCACAGCTGACCACTCACTCACTCACTCACTCACTCACTCACTCGCTCCCTCACTCACTCACTCTCTGGGCCGTCTCAGGCGCTGGCAGCAGAATTCCACCTCACAGCTGACCACTCACTCACTCGCTCACTCACTCGCTCACTCACTCACTCACTCACTCACTCGCTCGCTCGCTCCCTCACTCACTCACTCGCTCACTCTCTGGGCCGTCTCAGGCGCTGGCAGCAGAATTCCACCTCACAGCTGACCACTCACTCACTCACTCGCTCCCTCGCTCCCTCGCTCACTCGCTCCCTCGCTCACTCGCTCCACTCACACGCTCACTCACTCACTCGCTCACTCGCTGGGCCGTCTCAGGCGCTGGCAGCAGAATTCCACCTCACAGCTGACCACTCACTCACTCACTCCCTCCCTCGCTCCCTCGCTCCCTCGCTCGCTCCCTCGCTCCCTCGCTCGCTCCCTCGCTCCCTCGCTCGCTCCCTCGCTCCCTCGCTCCCTCCCTCGCTCCCTCCCTCGCTCACTTGCTCTCTGCTGCTGTGAGTATTTTCGGAGGGGGGGCCGTGTGTTCCAGCTGCTGCTTCCTGAGGCAGCGGGTTTGAAAACACACTCAGATCAGACTCGTGTGGAGTCGTCACTGATCAGAGCTGATGGAGCACAAACACCAGTCCGGCAGCGAGGGGCCAGCTCCCCCGACATCTTTACTTTAACCAGCAGGGCGGCAGCGAGGAGGAGATGTGGACAGATGTCAACTCAATTATATCTCACCGACACATCTGTGATCCATCCCATAATATTAGGAATGTCAGAAAAGTGGTTTATAGACATGAAAACCAGAAAACTGGGCGCACATATTTCCTTTGATTCGTCCAGCTGCCGCGCTGCAGTAACACTGTTCGACCACTAGAGGGGGTCGGTTAAAAACAAAAACAACTACAACCACTAGAGGGTGCAGGGCTGAAATGGTCCGAGCAGCTGAGATTCTCTTCTTCTATCGTCAATCTCTGCTTGAGCTTTTCATTTCACTTCCCCAGAATCGGCGAGTGTTCCTGAGGGGCACAGAGGCGGAACGTCTGTGGAACTCTGTGACTGAAAATCACCGAGCAAAGGGGCGGAGTCAGGACACTGTCCGGCCAAGATACCCCAACAAAACAGACCAATCAGAGATCTTGGGATCTCGGCGATATGAGGGTCCACGTCGGGCTCAGTGTCTAAGACGTAGCTAAGACGTAGCTTAGCTTCCCGTCTCCGTCATGCTTTAGACACGTGATCAACACGCTAAGAATGTTCAGGACCTTCTCCCGCTCTACGGTCACATGACCTCAGTCACTCTCTCACGGTCTCAATGCCACTCCCCTGAACGTCCGCCGAGACTCTAAGAATAAAAAGAATGGAGCTAAACGAGCGGCTGCTCGTGTGTTTGGCTCGGGGTGAAGACGGAGCTGACGTGCGATTGGCCGAGAGGGGAAGAGGAAGCCGTCCAGGTGCTGGTGGCCTCCCTGCGTCTCGTGCCAGGGATTGAACCACTCAACCGATCATGAATATGTAATGTCACAGAGCACTCTCTGCTGGATGTGGAGGTTCAATATATGAAATTCATACATATTTTCTGAAAGTGCTTTTTAAATGTATGTACAGAAAAAAAACGGTAAATATTCCATCGGATTGGAAAAGCGCTTCTCAGGCTTAATGTATTCACCGTTTATTGTAATTCCACGCCAGGAATTTGCCTGAAAGCGGGACTTTAGTATTTCTGCGCCTCTGTATAATTGTGTTATTGCAGCTGATGTGGAGTCAACTGTTTGAAATGCTGAGGCTCAAACCCGAGAGCCGCTGAAAAACAGCGCTCTGGCACAGATGTTAACAAGCTTACAGTCATTCTGTGTTCAGGGTGAATGAAGCGCGCCCGTTAAAAAGCTGCGGCTGATCAGTCGGCAATCAGCCCGAGGGTCCGGCCACTTCGGCCGAGTGGCCAACGCGCAAAATGGAGGGTCGTGCGACTCGCTCCGCTGAGGACACGAGTTTAGTCACGCGCGATAAAAGCAGACTCAAAGAATCCTGAGGCTCTGAGAAGTAACTGCTCACTTCACACTCAGCTCCTGCTTTGGATGCCTCCGTGTGGTGAAGTAGAGGTACTGCACGAAGAGCAGTACTCTGACATCACGGCCGCTCCTCAGGGTTTCATCTCAACAGGCCTCTGTCCGGATCAATACTGCAGCAGGTTGAATGTTCACTCCTTATTAAAGTGAATGTCAACATTGAGAGTCTTAGATTTTGTTTGGGTTCATACGACAGATGATCAGAAAACACCACGGTATCCTCTTACTGTCCACAGCTCCAGCTGCTGTTACTACATAAAGCTCCGCCCCTCCCGTACAGAAAAGCTCACTCTGCTCTGATTGGCTGGCTGCCACAGTCTCTTCTGATTGGTCAGCTGCCCCATAGCTGTTGTAGAACGTGTCTTGCCCAATGACCACGACAGTGATGTCAGCTCAGACAGGAAGTGGAATGAAAATCACAAACAAGGTGTTTTCTGTGATAAAGACTGCGCCCTCTGCTGGAGAACAGTGGTGTTTGTTTACTTAAAACACCTCCTACATACACTGAAGTCACATCTGATCCACGACAGGACAGAAAAACAAGGCAAATACTACAAAGTATGACTTACTGAGATCGTACTCATCTGAGCAGAGTAACTGAAAGACACAAGTGCCTTTCAGACGTATTTAAAAGAGTCTAAATCAATACGCTTGTAATGACAGATCTTATAGTCGGACAAAAGAGTCATTTCTCTACTAAAACATTATACATTTAAAGTGTTAATCTGTCACAGTGGTAAAGCCTGACGAACATAGCAGCAGTAATGGACGTCAGCCAGAGACGAGTTACCCAGATTTTCAACCTTCAGATCTAATCTATATTTCATATTCCATCATCAGCGACATAAATGTATGATTTTGTTTTCATTGATGTGGGCAGGACGTCTGCCGAGCCGAGCCGCAGACGCACTCTGACGCATGCGAGGTTCAGAGGGAAGTCAGGACGATCTTCTTTTGGGACATGAGAAGCTTTTAAGGAGGTGATGGGGTCGCGGCCCCGTCACCAAATGATTCACTCCGCGCTTCATAAAAGTCTAATTCGCAGTACGACTGCAAATGTACTGAGATAAGATCCGAGGAGGGAGTTTCCTGATGATGATGATCTGGAATGTGTCTTTTTAGAATTGAAAATATTATGAAATGAAATAAAAACCCTGACATCATATTAAAGATATACATGTACTACTTTACTACAACTGTACAGGGGCGGGGCTTATTTTTGTTCTATCCAGGTTTGAAATTGTGCGTAGTTAATGGGTGTGGCCTCTTGATTGACACCTCGCCCACCCGGGCTCTACCTGTGCTTCGCCTCTGTGCCTGGATGAACCAGGAAGTAGGAGGAGTCAGGGAGAGAACCGCCCACTACAGCCTCATAAGCACTCTGTTCATCCTGTAGTACCACCATTTCATCACTAGAGCGAGTCACGAGCCAGTTCAGAGGCCGAGCGGCTGCGTGAACAGCAGCGGAGCAGCGGAGCAGCTGTGTGGTTCCTGGTCTAAGTTCCTTAAATCAAAGTGAGTCTAGAAAAGTTGAATTTCCCCTCAGGGATCAGATTC
The DNA here is from genome assembly GCA_016785325.1 of Chascanopsetta lugubris. Classification (NCBI taxonomy): domain Eukaryota; kingdom Metazoa; phylum Chordata; class Actinopteri; order Pleuronectiformes; family Bothidae; genus Chascanopsetta; species Chascanopsetta lugubris. The sequence continues at coordinate 131,676 of JAFBJT010105724.1, forward strand.
CTTCAGATTTTCACGCTCAAGTACAACTTCCTGTCCCGGGATTAGAAATAAAAGTTTGATGTAACCGCAATTAAAAAACATTCAGGGATGGGGTCAACCGTGAGACAGGAACAGGAAGTGGTGATGTAAGTTCTGTTTGTGAGTTTATTGGATTTATGTTCCTGCACATTTCTCCATATGTTGTTGATGAATGAAATAATTATCCTAAGTGTCAACGAGACATGTGCGTGGGTGATTGACTCTCGCGCTAAAACCCTCAGTCGTCCCTGTCGGAGTCCAAGGGAGCGACGCCACAGTCGAGCAGCCATCACGTCTGCGGAGCGTCTCGGGAGGAAACGCCGCCACAAATCTTCCGGCGCCGGTTTGCGAGGCTCTAACGCACAAAGAGGGAAATTCATGGGCCTTTGGATGTAAATGCAGATGCTGTGAATCAGATGTCCAATCTTTCTGTAAGTGGCTGCGCCGTTCAAAACGTAAAATAAAGGACAAAAATAAAGACATGAATTCATTCTCCTTCCTGTCGACCGCTTCTTCTCCACCACATCATCCACCTTTTATTTCCCGCGCCGCTCGTAACTCATCTGAGTGAGATTAGCCTCTAGTTGGCCAAATGAGTCGTAAATGTATTTTATGTTGAATTGGTGTAGAGCGATTCCCTCTTTTCCAACAGCCTGAATCATTCTAACCCCGCCCCCTCCCTCCACCCCCTCTCAACGGTTTATAGCGGGGCAGAGACGAGCCGCCATTGGCTCGTCCTCCACTCCGCTGTTTGTCTCGCAGATTTAGTGTCGAGCGCCGGGGTCGAGTTTCCCGCGCTCGATGTTTGTGGCCGCAACTTTGTAAAATCAAAGTAATTCAATTAACATGAAATTAAATAAATCTGGGGATAAAGACACACAGAGTGGAATGGAAGAAAGAAAGAGGGGGGGGGGGGGTTGAGGTTGAGGGGCGGGGGGCTTCATCATGTCCATGTCCACCACCACTTCACTAAATCCTCAGCCCCCTAATCTCCCATAAACACTCGGAGCCTCCTTGGCAGCGCCAGCCTGCGTGTGCCAGCCCCATATACCCATTAGCAGCGCTAAGCCTGTGAGCTCTCCTCNCTGCTCAGGAAAGGTGAACTGCATCATCACCTCCACTTTGCGCCGACGTTAATCCACAAACTCTGGGAATGAAATATAAAACAAACAGGGAGACGTCCACCTAAAGGGTTAATCCGCCTCATTACCAGCAGAGATTTGCATGCTGCAGAAACTGAATTCCATTTGCTCCGTAGCCCCCCTCCACCCGCTCCCCCCTCCACCCCCCGTACTTCCATCTCTCCTCCCCCTCCACTTTTTCTTTTTTCCATCTTCATCCCTCAGCGTTATTTGCATGTTTATATTTCTCCTTTCCATCTTCACCACAGCCTCACACATATAACTGATTGTTCCACAGCCCCCCCCCCCCCCCCCCCCCCCCCCCCCCCCCCCCCCCCCCCCCCCCCCCCCCCCCCCCCCCCCCCCCCCCCCCCCCCTCCACACCATACCCCTCCCCACCCCCCGGCCCCATAAACAGGAAGTGTGCAGTAAACAAAAATCCGCTGCCGGTGCAATCAGAGCAGATTTCTCTACCATTTCTTTCCAACTCCCTTCGCCGCCTGCTCGCTCGCTCGCTCGCTCCCCCTCTCTCTCTCTCTCTCGCTCTCTGAGCACTGCAGCTCCTCCCTCCCCCTCTCGCTCTCTCTCCCACCACCGTCCCCTCCCTCTCTCTCTCTCTCCCACCGCCGTCCCCTCCCTCCCTCTCTCTCTCTCCCTCTCTCTCTCTCTCTCTCCCTCTCTCTCTCTCTCTCTTTCCCTCTCTCTCTCCCCCTCTCTCTCTCTCTCTCTCTCTCTCCCTCCCTCTCTCTCGCCCTCTCTCTGCAGGGTGCAGCATGTATGTGATGCAGCCCGTGTGTTTACATGTCAGCCTCAGCGCTGCCGGATTCAGCTCATCTGGAGCGGACGCAGCGTCTCTCGGATGCCGCTGAGATTTAAGGGGGATCGTCGCCGCCACAAACACCGTCCCTCTCTCCCCCATCTGGAATCCTGCGTCCCCCCGTCCCCGTCCCCCTCTCCCTCTCCCTCTCCGTCCCCGTCTCCATCTCCATGCTTTCGGAGGCATTTTGAAATTTCCTTGGCAACATGGAGCTGCTGCCCGAATTAGAATTCTCTGCATGACAGTCCTGGTAAGTAACCGTGGGGTCTCTGTGGGGGGGCTGTTGGGGGGGCTGTTGGGGGTGGGGGGGGCTGTGGGGGGTGATCAGATTTATGATGGTGCAGTGGTGATGGGGCAGAGGAGAATCACCGGGGGAGACAATTCATGTCAGGGATGAAACGGTGGAGTGGAGGCAAATGAGAGGAAGGATTTACAGAGAGAGGGATCTTATTTGTGCTTTGTCATCCAGATGGATTTCACTCTGATTCTCTAATGTGGAATCTGCACTAATGGACACACACACACACACATATATAACACACACATGTGTGTGTTTGTATAACACTTGGAGGCAGCAGAGACCTTTTGTATGGGCTTAAACTGTAGATATGACATTGAGTGTGTGTGTGTGTGTGTGTGTGTGTGTGTGTGTGTGTGTGTGTGTGTGTGTGTGGCTTTCAAACACACACTTTACAGCCCACATGTGAAGGTGTGTGAGTGAGGTTGTGTGTTGTTGTCTGACCTCATTAACATTCACCTTCTCTCAAACTTCTCCTCTACGTTCCCTGGTATCCCGTGGCCATGTGTGTGTGTGTGTGTGTGTGTGTGTGTGTGTGTGTGTGAGGGTGTGTGTGTGTGTGAGGGTGTGTGTGTGTGTGTGTGTATGTGTGTGTGAGTGACGCCTCATGCAGGTGTCAAATTTGCCACAGGTTAGTGCGAGAGATGGGTGGTGATGATGATGATGATGATGAAGAGGAGGAAGAGGAGGAAGAGGAGGAAGAGGAGGATGGGTGACTGTGTGTTAACGAGTGCAGGCCCCAATAATCCAGCCTTCATACTTTCATTTCCAATCGGCTGATTGATCCACATCGTCCTCATCACGGCTGCGAGGCTCCAGCTGCTGACGGCGGCTACGAGCGCACGACTCTTCTTCTTCTGTGGTTTTTAACAGTGTAGTAACAACCTCTGGCAGGCAACAGAACCCCCCCCCCCCCACCTCGCCCTCCCCAGCAGCCTCTATAAATGAAGGGTCCGCACTTCACATCCAGGCTTTATGAGCTCTCATAATTGGAGCCCCTGTAACCAGGTTATGACGCCTGATTGGAATCTTTTATATATTAATATATTGATTTTGTTGCTGGTTATTGAAGCATGGCGCCGTCTGTGGCTGTGAAACATTCCAAGTGAGATTCCATTGGAGCGAAATGAGCGTGTTTATGACTGGAATCTATGATTACATCGGCTGAAGGGACTAATTAAAAAAGGTTATTGTTGCAGAGCAAAACGGTTTCAAACAATGGAAGCGATGTCGGCGCGCGTTTCCTCCTGTTCGCTCACAAGTGGATTCATCTGTCGCTGACGAGCGCAGAGACTCTGCGCTTCACTTGAATTAAGGCTGATTTGATTATGTAACATGCATTCATGTCGGTACAATAACGCGCAGCCTTCACTTCTATTTCTGGCCACCAGGGCGGAACAGTGGATTTTAAAGGCTCTTTGTATCTACACGAGGGGCGGGGCCTCTCCTTCTTCCTGGTAGTACTTTTTAAATCAAGTGAGTTTATTAATCAACCGTCTATTGTCCAATCGCATCCACTGGGTACCGCCCACTGCCATTCCATTCATGCTTGTTATTGGTTCCACGTGAAGTTTGTCTTCTCTCATTTTCTTTCTCACCAAAATGGGGGCGGAGTTACAGTGATGTAAGGCGCAAGCGCCGGCGCTCTGATGAGAGCTGAACAGTATTCATCGATAGCCCAGCCAAGAGCTGGAGCCTGATTCGGCTCCAGCGAAAAGAGGCGGAGTTTGTGATCAAAGGTGGTGGAAAAGCCAAGAACGGGTTCTGAGTCGGGCTCTGAACTGGCACTGGAAGCAGTTTGGTGGAAAAGGGGCGAATGAAACACCATGTCAGTTCGAATCATGGCTACGGGCAATAGATTCTCCTACAAACTGTGGGAGGGACAATACACAACTCCACCCCCAGATGGCACTAGACACAACTCTCAGTACGCAACACAGACCTACTGTCACAGTTCTCAGGTGGAAAAGCAAAGTAGCTTGTCTGCGGTCTGGCGGTTTGAAGCTCCTCTTTGGTCTCCACCTCTGAGTCTCCGGCCTCTCGGCTTGTAAAACCCAGCTTCATTCAGCCTCTGCAGACCGAGTCCAGCGGCTGTAACGGCGCCGGCGCCGGCTGGGATCCATGCTGATGAGAGCACAGGTGCTGGACCTGCAGCGAAGCCACCGCGCTGAGCTTTAAAGAGGAAGCGCACAGTCCAGTTAAGATTCCACGAGTCGGCCTTCGCTCCTGGAAATAGTCTTTCTGATCGATATCATCGGATGGATCGATGTTCTCTGCAGAGGTCATTTTATTCCCACTGCTATTTTCAGCGCTTATTATCAATGATTCATGAAAGTGAAGCCGGTTTCACACGTGCACTCCAACCCCTGATATTTACACGTATGTGCGCAAAGGTCCGGACAGAAGCGTCCAGCTCCGAGTGCGACAGGAAGCCGTGTGAGCGGAGCTGATGGCGTCCGTGGCCTTAATGACGACTCGCTCCTCGCTCGGCCCCGTGCAGGCGCCTCCACTCGCCTGAACCCAACGGAATATATCTCCAGTAGGTGTGAACTCTGTGTGTGAGTGTGTGTGTGAGAGAGAGAGAGAGAGAGAGAGAGAGCGAGAGAGCGAGGGCATCTCAGGACAGTGTTTGTTCATGAGGAAAATGGAGGAGGGAACCCGGTGGCACATGGCGGCTGAATGTGTCCAATGGACGAAATGAGCGCAGAGGCTCTGACTGTTTGACCTCAACACCTGAGGATGGATTGTTTATCAGTACGATGCACATAGATTATGTAGAGGACGATACATTTGAGAATGTATTTATTTAAAGTCGATCCACTTGACTTTTTAAAGGGTCACACTTTTTAGTTTGTGTCATATCAAAGTAAATCACTGCAGAGCTGCCTGTTGGGAGGATGAATTTGAAGCCTGCCAGAGGGCGAACTGCAAAACATCCGATTTCCACACTTTTTGCACAGTTACTTATCAACCTGGAATCTAATTTGCATTTTAGGCCACACCCACACCACCTAGGAAGCTTCGGGTCATTCAACTCATCACCTAGTGCCATGACCTGCTGACTGAATGAAACCAAGTTCGCCACGACCGACTTCCTGTCTAATTCAATCCTCAAGAGGCAACACTGCCACCGAGTGTACAGCTCGTGCATTACGGCAAGTTCAAATCAAAAGAACAAAGCAAATGATAAATAGCTTACAAAAAATAAAAATGGTATCCTCATACTGGCCTCTGCTCCAGCTCCTGTTTCCACTCTCTGGCCCCTCCCTCTCAGAAAAGCTCCCTCTGCTCTGATTGGCCATTTGTTCCAGTCTCTTGCGATTGGTTGCGTGCCCCCAGCTGTTTACAGATCAGTCTCAGACCCCCTGTGGTTGAACTGATAGAGCGGGACACAGCGCCTGTCCTCACAAGTGCAGCATTTTCCACCGGTGGCCACTCGCGGTACTGCAACAAAAAGCATCGGTCGCTATGGCAGCCGCTCCTTCTCGTAGTTCTGATGCATTTTGGGAGCGACGCTACTGAGCTGCTCTATTAGCTGCTCTGTTAGCTGCTCTATTAGCTGCTCTATTAGCTGCTCTATTAGCTGCTCTATTAGCTGCTCTATTAGCTGCTCTGTTAGCTGCTCTATTAGCTGCTCTATTAGCTGCTCTGTTAGCTGCTCTATTAGCTGCTCTGTTAGCTGCTCTGTTAGCTGCTCTATTAGCTGCTCTATTAGCTGCGTAACGGGAACTAAACTAGGAAGTCAGGAACGTTTTCGGCGAATGAGCCAGGTGAGCAACTTCCATAGACCTTGAATGGGGTCATGTTCATCACAGCGCCCCCTCATGGAGACATGGAACCACCATACAGGCCACTAAAGGACAGCGAAACATTAAATACAGCACAATACAACTTCTTTCAACTAGGGACTGTAGAAAAAGACAGATGTGAAACTACCAGTTAAGGTGAAGGTGCCATTGTTGTTAGAGCCACACTGAGGCGCCATCACTCCAAATTATACACGTGGACCATCAGTCCTGAAACCAGCACTTCACCGACAATAATGAAACAAACCACTCCAACATTAAAGCTGGAGAATTTCACTCTGCACCAAACAAAACAGCTAAACACAATCAAAGCGCTGCTGCTGCTGGGCTCCTTCCCCGGTGCTTTGCCTCATGCTGTCACTCGCTTAATATTCCGCCATGCAGAGGTCCACACTTATTTCTGAACAATAGGCAATTTTCTCACAGTGGGACAGAATGTGGGGGGAGGGGGGATCATCAAAGCCAGGCTACTGTTTTCTGAGCTGGAGTCAAGGTGTGTTTTCAGTAGAACGGTGGAGTTGATAAAAGTCAAATTTCAGACAGGAAGTTACAATCAGCAGCACTTGAGAGAGGTGGGATGAGGCCACATGAGGTTTGTGTTCATCATTAAACTTCTTTCAAACGTGAGCGATGCAGAGGAAGTCATTCCACCTGCATCTGAAGCCTGTATATCGGGGGGGGGGGGGGGGGGCACGAGGGAGGGGGGGGGGGGGGGGGGGGGGGGGGGGGGGGGGGGGGGGGCAGAGTTTTTAAATCCGGCCCTGACTGATGACTTTGTCACAGTTACAGAGAAAAGCAATTTTTTCGATCAAAACGGTGCAAAAGGTCCAAATCGTACGCACTGGATCTTTAAGATAGTTCAGGTTGTTCATAGCAAACCTTCCTCAAAATAGTTTCAGGAGGCACTTTTATGTTTGGCTCTAATATAAAAAGCAAAACTCTCGAGTCGTTTTTAGGTCATTCTGCTGTGACTGAACTGGCCCCGCCCACTTCAGTTCAGTGTCGTGGCCCCTGAACTAAAATGGGTCGGACCCCGCGACCGTACCGGATCTATGATGCTTCATCATTCCGGCCTAATCTATTTACAGGGCAGCGCCGCAAACAGCAGAGCGTCTGTGATGGGCCAGAAAGCAGCGCTGCAAAAACAAAGGAATAAAGAAATGGAGGGTCTTACTATGAAAACCTCTCTCCTGAAACCAGATCCCCCCGGAATCAGGACGCGGCCACATAATGGATCACATCAGACACCTTGAAAAAAGGAAATGGCGAGAAGGGATTGAGGCGAAGACGACCGAGGCCCGGTGTGTTTACACAGCGTCTGCTGCTAGATGGAGGGGTGACGGGCGGGTGGGGGGGGGGCGTGGGGGGGGGGGGGGGGGGGGGGGGGGGGGGGGGGGGGGGGGGGGGGGGGGGGGGCAGGCGGAGGTAGATCTGTCACAGGATACTCGAATTTGCGCTCTACAAATGTATTTAGAAGGTCACGGCCGCGCTGCTCGGCAGCAGCCTCCCTCATTTAAATTTAATGATAACAGCTTCATGCAAAATATGAGCCGGTCAGAGGCTGGAGGAGGAGGGGGAGGGGGAGGGGGGCGGGGGGGAGGGAGGGGCTGCGGTCGCCTCGTGATCACGCTACTTGCCGGCCGCCGCCGCCGCCGCCGCCGAGCGGCCGGATCGCGTTGCGCCGGCTCCAGTCTCTAAAAGCATCAGTTATTATCAGGGACATTTGGAGCCGCTCTCTGACGGCTGGTGAAGCTTCATCCAGACGTCCATCAGTGGTTCTGACTCCGGACACAATGAAGATCCACTCTTTATATTCTCACAACTGTGAAGACGAAGGCGTGGAAAGTAATGAAGCCTCTGGAATCAGAATCAGATTTATTGGCCAATTACGTGGAGACGAACACAAAGAGGACGGCTCCACTCGATAAGCTTCAGGAAGAATCCGCACAAAGACACTTGACGTTGTATCTATGGAGACTGAGCAGAACTCGCTATTCATGCCACTGCTCCCACTGTCCAACAAACAACAACAACAACAACAACAAGCATCATGTGACCACCGATTCCCTCCTCCGGGACTAATAAAGTTCATATCCATCTTTTCTATCTCGGATTAAGAGATTGAAATAAATATGACCGGGACAAACAGAAGCTTTAATGAGAAACGACCGTGTTGATTATTGTTTTGAAATAAATAATGAAATCTTGTTTTTGACATCTAATATATTGCACACGATTGATGCTTTAAAACCTGCTGGATTAATTAACTTCCAGATGAGTCGGTTACTAGTTTATTAAATAATGAAGATTCAATAAACATGGCTGATGTTTACTTGAGTTTGACCTCGACTATCTTCATTTCCGGGTTGGTGAGACACGCTTGATCTGTTTAATTATTTCTTGTCTACTATTTATTTAATTGTTCTGATTTTTTCATAATAGAGTAATAAATCAAGACACACGCTTAATATCTCAAATATGATGAGATAGTCATAAAATATATTTTTGAGGGTGTGTGTAAACAAACGACCGACATGATTCTAATGCTGCATATTGTGCCTTTAACTGATTCGTTGTTGTAGAGCCAGTATTTCATTTAATGACATTTCAAATGGCATCTTGGCCACATTCCATTATATTGTTGAGTTTCCGTGCAGCCCTTGGGCCGTAGTTTGACCCGGTAACAGAAGATAACTAAGTGAAGTAACGAGACATAATCATAGGACGCGATGTTTATATCGTGAAGAGAAGCCAACAGAGTAAGTACACAGGGCTCGGCGCCACCTGCTGAGGGGGAGGAGCTTAGAGTGAAGATTCTCTCTGCTTCTGAAGGAGGGGGCGGAGCCTATAGGTCCAGATGTGACTGTATATTTATTTCATTTTTCTGTCTGTACCGTGAGAAACTGTCCGTTCTCGTCTTTAGCAGCAGCTCTGAAGTGTGATTGATGTGCACAGGACAGATTCGATGGCTGCTTTGTACAAATGGCACCACACACACACACACACACACACACACACACACACACACACACACACACACACACACACACACACACACACACACACACACACACACACACACCTCCTGTGGCAGACCTCACTCCAGTTGCCATGGAAAATACATCCTCTGTGCTCAGCCTATTTATCGAGTGTGTGTGTGTGTGCGCGCGTGTGTGTGTGTGTGTGTGTGTGTGTGTGGATTTTCAGTCTCAGGTCTCGGGGAAAAGGCTTGTTTCCAGAAGCTGGACGGTCTCGGTGTGTGTGTGGTGATGTGGTGTCTCCTCCTTTCGGACTCGGCGCAGTTTGAAAACCATCTTTTTAAACATGAACCGAAACAAAATAATAATTATAATAATAATAAAAAGCTTCCTGGGACTTCTGTTATTGGTTCAGATTCCATGGTTATCGCTGCTTTTCTACATGTTGATGAGAGCGGATTCCAACAAAAGCCGAAGGTTGAAGCTTCGATGTTTGAAAGGCTGAGGAATCAAAGTTCAGACGTCTGTGCTGACTCATCAAAGTCCAGGTCTCAAACCTGGAACTGCTGCTCTCACCCCACACATCACTCCTCACTCTGCTCACTCTGCTCAGGTCGTCAGCCTTTACAGGAATGACAGCCCCCCCCCCCCCCCCCCCCCCCCCCCCCCCCCCCC
>JAFBJT010105728.1:0-11986 GCA_016785325.1 Chascanopsetta lugubris
TCACACTGGACCTCTGACTCAATGTTTTACCAAACTCCAAGCGACTAGATCAGGCATGTCAAACATACGGCCCGCGGGCCGGATCCGGCCCGCCGGATGATTTCATCCGGCCCGGGCGCATGTCACGGAAAAGCGAGTCTCTAACGTAGGGATTGGCAATCTCTGACTCAAAAACAATCATCTCGGCCCTGTTTCCGCGGAGAATCACCACAATAAATTACTAATAGTGGACATGCGCAGGTAACGACCGTCTTTTACTTTGAAAAGGTGAAACGTGCTTGCTTAGAAGGCGGGACTAACCTACATCTCCTACCGATCAGCCAATCAGGAGATAGTGGGGTTTCTGGAGGGGAGGGGGGGGGGGGGGGGAGTGGGTGGGGGGGGTAGAAAAACCTTGCGCTTCTCCCTAGGAATGAATTCTGGATTTATAAAACAGCACATTAAAAAAAAAAGAGTGTTTCTGAGACTATAAACACAGTTTATCATCATAATAGAGGATAAAGAACAAATAGAAAGCCCCTTAAATGGGCATAATTGGTCCCCTGTAATAAATGCTTTTGGCGAAACTCTTGACCACACTCTCCTCTGTGTGAATGTCCATGTGTGTGGTTAGATTTAATTTATTGCTAAGACCCTGAACAAACTCAGAGCATTATAATGGCCTCTTCCTTGTGTGAATTCTCATATGACTTTTCAGTGCTGCTCTTTGATAAAAATCACGACCACATTCCGAGCATTTAAATGGTTTCTCCCCTCGGTGCAATTTCATATGTACAATTAGAGAGCTCTTTTTGATAAAACCTTGACCGCACTCAGGGCATTTATGTGGTTTCTCGCCTGTGTGAATTCTTATATGTTTGGTTAGATTGGACTTATGGTGAAAACCTTGACCACAATAAGGACATTTAAATCGTTTCTCCCCTGCGTGAGTTTTCATATGTGCGGATAGATTAAACTTTTGGTGAAAACTTAAACCACACTCGGAACATTGAAAGTTTTTTTTTCCAGTGTGAATTGTCATATGAGATGTTAGTGCACTCTTTTGCCAAAAACATTGACCACACTCAGAGCACTGAAAGGATTTGTCTACTGCATGAATTAACATATGGGTCTTCAGACTGGGCTTATTCTTACATTTCCGACCACAATCAGGGCAAATGAAGGATTCCTTGATTGTTTCCTTGTCTGTTTCACAACTCAAGTCCTCGTCTGAATCCGCAGACCCAGATTCAGAGGAATTGTCAGTGTTGTCTTCGGGACCTGCTCCAAAATGTATATCGAGAGCAGAGTTTCCCCCTGGCTCTGGTCCGATAGAGTCCCCCTCAGTCTGACTCTGTTGAAGCTGTGACAGCTGAGGTTTCTCTTCATCTCCTTCACTCTCTACACAGAGAGTCGTCGTCAATGTGAGCGTCTTGATATCGGCCTCCTCTTGTTCTTGAAGCTGTTCTCCGTCCTGACCAATCCACAGTTGGTTGGTCCACGATGGTTTTTCCCCCGTGTGAATTCCCATGTGAGATTTAAGAACGTCCATGTCCTGAAAAGTTTGACCGCACTCAGGGCAAATAAATGGTTTCTTCCCTGTGTGAATTCTCATATGTCGGGTATGCGCTGTCTTTTCAGTAAAACGTTGACCACATTCAGGACATTCAAATGGTTTCTCCCCTGTGTGGATTCTCATGTGAGCTGTTAGAGCGTTCTCCTGAAGAAAACCATGACCACATTCCAAGCATTTAAATGGTCGGTCCCCTGTGAAAAGTTTCATATGAGAGATGAGTCCGCCCTTCTGAGAAAAACAACGGCCACACACGCATCTAAATGGTTTCTCCCCTGTGTGAATTCTCATATGTCGGGTCAGTGTGATCTTTTCAATAAAACGTTGACCGCACTCAGGGCATTTAAATGTTTCCCGATTCCAGTCCTCATCGCTGTCTTCTTCAGCCTCAGATTCAGAGGAGGAGTCAGTGTCGTCCTCAGAACTCGTTCCTAAATATATATCGAGAGGGGAGTTTCCCTCCAACTCTGGTCCAATAGAGTCCTCTCTGTTCTCCTCAGCCTGACTCTGTTGAAGCGGTGACGACTGAGGTTTCTCTTCATCTCCTTCACTCTTCACACAGAGAGTCGTCGTCAATGTGAATGTTTTGACATCGGCCTCTTCTCGTTCTTGAAGCTGCTCTCCGCTCTGACCGATCCAAAGTCCCTCCTGCTCCTCTTTAACGAGTGAGGGCTTTGTGTACTCATGGTCCACAAGGGGGCTCCACTGCTGCTGCTCAGGGGGGATTTCTTCTTTACAAGGCATCAGCTGCTGCACATCTGCAGGAGAGAACACAAAAAGCTTAACTTATAATTCTTGAAAACTCAAATGTGGCATTGAAAAGAAGAAACTAAAAGGCACACTATGCGGTGGTTATTGAATTCTAGTGTGAAATGTTGCAGCTGAACACCTCAACCATCATCTCAAAGCAGGAGAATAGAATGGAAACTAATAATTTAAACGACTCGGCTCTTGTTGTGTCCACACAAAAATCACTACAGACAAATATGTTACCATCCTTTTCAACTGCAGAAGTGTGGTGCGTTTGGCTCAGAGAGAGCGACTCCCCCTAGTGTTCAGAGTATTGTAATTCATATGGTGCCGGTATCAAAGGAAAACATGTATTGCTGGTTCCATCACACTCAGGGTAGGTCCCTTTACATTGACTTCAGGAATGGGTCCAGTCATCCAATTTAGCACAACTATGTTTTACAGTAGCCCGGAATGGACACACTAAACAACTTCTGAGTAATATTGAGGGCTGAACATGATGAGCGAGGTTATGACTACAATTATAATGCAATGAGGAGTAATGTGGTTATTAATATATCAAGTTATATGCTTGAAATATGGAGCTGAGGGACAGTCGCAGCTCTACCCACGCGGTGCATGATGGTCAATATTGCCGTACACACAGTTTGTGGCCGCTGCCCCCAACATCGTTCTGTTTTACGGCAGTGTTGTAAAGCGTACGCACGGGAACAGTCTCGCGGCAACGTGTGTAGCCAATTGCTAACGGCAACAAATGTTAGCATGGTCACGAAAACACCGCCTCATATCCAGAAAAAACACTGCTGGTCACCACTACTTCCCACTAAGTATTATGAGACACATTAACGAGGGTACAATATATCTCCGAGAAAGTCAAATCACTGTGTAGCTGTGAATCGAAGATGATATGGCAGTTAGCATCGCTAGCTTAGCATAGTACCAAACGGGGTAGCTGCGACTCACCTATTCTGTAGAGCCGGACCTCGGGCTTCAGCAGCATATCCAACAAGCTCTTCTGGCGGCGGATCTCCAGCTCCGACCGCTTCGCCGTGTCTTCATACTTTGCCACGGTTTCCTCGAGCAGAGCGACGATCTCCTCCGCCGCCGCCATTAGCCGCTCGGTGAGCAGCGCTCTCAGCGCCGGGACACGAGCCGCCTCTTCTCTTTGCTCCACCTGCAGCAGGAAGTCTTCCGCGGCGACATTGATCCGCTCATGCACCGACACCCGCAGCTGCAGAAACCCGCACATTTCTCCTTTTCTGTGCACCTTGGGATCGACAAGCTAACAATTGAAGCTGTTGGTCAACAGTAGCTTCGTGGAACCGGAAACGAACACCAAGTTCCGCTTTTGACGTCACTTTGGAGAGTTTAGTGACCTCTGCAGGACTGGCTGACCCAGAGGAAACAAGGTGTACACATTTCCTGGTTAAATGACCAATACTGTCCAATATAAGTTCTCAGATTCAACTACAATCAATAACGTGCTGTGAAGGTTATTGCTGCCAAGGCACTGACACTTACAGAGTAACATTTACAAATATTGACTAAAATCTTACACACTACACCTTTAACTTGCAAACGTGTGCTCGGTCTCCGATCCAGCAGAGGGCGGTAGTTACTCGTCTATATGCCAGGGTCAAGTGACCAGAACGGAGCCAAGTGTTCGTTTGACGGTTTTCCAAGAGGATGCTGTTACCGACGTCAACTTCCCAATCCCAAAGTGCGCAGAAAGGGAGAAGGGAAATGTGCGGGGTGCAGCAGCTGCGGGTGTCGGTACATAAACGGATCAATATCGCCGCGGAAGACTTTCTGCTGCAGGTGGAGCAAAGAGAAGAGGCGGCTCGCGTCCCGGCGCTGAGAGCGCTGCTCACCGAGCGGCTAACGGCGGCGGCGGAGGAGATCGTCGACCTGATAGAGGAAACCGTAGCGGAGTACGAGGACATAGTGGAGCGGTCAGAGCAGGAGATATGCCGCCAGAAGAGCCTGCTGGATGCGATGTTGAAGCCCGAGGTCAAGCTGTACAGAGAAGGTTAGTCCCTGCTTCCGGGAGCCGCGGCTAACCTGTACGGCACTATGCTAAGCCAAGCTAGCGATGCTAACTGCTATGTCACTTACGGCTCTCAACCACACAGTGATTTCACCTTGTTGTGGAGATGTTATACCCTCTGTAGTGGACTCATTTGGTCCCAGGAGTAGTGGTGAGCGGCAGTGTAAATGACGGCGAGGGAGGCTTTCAGCTTAGCTCTGTGATCTTGATCGCGCATAGCCGGTAGCATGAGTAGCAACAACATAGGACTCGCGAGAGCTCGGACGAGAATCCCGTACTCGTAGTCCACTGCACTGTCTCTAATACGTGAGCATACACTTTTCACATGTCGTGATATGACCTGTAGACCATGATATGTAGACATCATGTTTTTCAATAAAAGCTTCATGTTCCCAGATGATGGCTGGTTGTCATATTTATTGGTCCCTCCTAACCACAAATAGCTAGGATATACGAGGTCAAATGCAAGCCGAAGCCTTCACTGTTGGGACGATGGTATCCTTGCTCTTGAACCGGAACCGGTCTTGGACATTCCCTTTCCTCACGACCAGGCTCCTGGATTTTTCAGGTGTAAACTCAAGCCGTGCCCAATTGGTGAGCTCAACCAGGTCCTCCAAGATCCAGCTTCCTTCCAGTGCTGATTTTGCCATGATGGTGAGGTCATCCATGAACAGGTACCTGCCGGATGCCGCTTGCCAGCTTTGCCGCCCGGCGCAACTTCTGCCGACTTGACGAAGAGGTTCATCGTTGCGGAAAACAGGATGACGGAGACTGCAGCCATTGACAATTCCCACCTCGGGCCTCTGCCAGTCAGTAGTGAAATGTTGAAGTTGTTGTGAAGTAGCACTGCAAGAGCTTCGGGAATTACTCTGGTGCATGGTGGGTCTTCAAGGTCAACTCCATTAGCTTGTGGGGTATTGTCCCATAGGCATTAGCCAGGTCTAGCCACAGGACTGCCAGGTCACCACGGTTCCTCCTCGCATCTTTAATGATTTGGGTGATTACGCTGGTATGCTCAAGGATACCTCTGGAACTCCAGCCTTTTGGACGGACGTATCCAACATGAAGGTGGTCAGCCTCTTCGCCAGAATCCCAAGGAAGATTTTGCCTTCAGACACACACACACACATTGTTTTCAATTGGATCTCCTACATGTTTGGAAGGGACGGACGAGTTTATGTGTGCTCAGCCAGGTAGTGGTGTGTTGCTTTGTCTTTTTTATGATTTAATGTTTTAAAAAAACGAATTATCTTCAAAGTTTTCTGTGTTCTCTCCTGCAGATGTCCAGCAGCTGTTGTCTTCTAAAGAAGAAATCCCCCCTGAGCAGCAGCAGTGGAGCCCCCTTGTGGACCAGGAGGACCCAAAGCCCTCACTCGTTAAAGAGGAGCAGGAGGAACTGTGGATCGGTCAGGACGGAGAGCAGCTTCAAGAACGAAAGAAGGCTGATATGAAGATGTTAACATTGACGACGATTCTCTCTGTGAAGAGTGAAGGAGATGAAGAGAAACTTCAGCTGTCACCACTTCAACAGAGTCAGACTGAGGAGAAAAGAGAGGACTCTACAGGACCAGAGCCGGAGGGAAACTCCCTTCTTGATCCACATTCAGGAGCAGGTCCTGTGGACAAGACTGACGACTCCTCTGAATCTTCAGCCTCAGATTCAGAGGAGGACTTGAGTTGTGAAACACACAAGGAAACAAACAAGGAATCCTTTATTTGCCCAGATGGTGGTAAAAACTGTAAGTATAAGCGCAGTCTGAAGACTCATACGACAGTTCATACAGGAGAGAAACCATTTAGTTGCAGTGTGTGTGGTCAGAGCTTTAGAGTAAAGTGTGATCTGCTGCGACACATGAAAATTCACACAGGGGACAAACCATTTAAATGCTTGGAATGTGGTCATGGTTTTCTTCAAAAGAGCGCTCTTCAAAGTCATATGAGAATTCACACAAGGAAGAAACCATTTAAATGCTTGGAATGTGGCAAAATGTTTCAGAAAAGGTCCATATTAACATCTCATGTGAGAAATCACACAGGGGAGAAACCCTTTCAATGCTCTGTCTGCAGTAAAAAAATTCGGAAGAAGTTTGATATGCTCCTTCATATGAGAAGTCACACAGGGGAGAAACCATTTAAATGTTCTGAGTGTGATCAACGCTTTAGCCTAAAGGCAAATCTAAACCGACATCAGAGAATTCACACAGGGGAAAAACCATTTAAATGCTTGGAATGTGGCAAAATATTTCGGGAAAGTTCCACATTAACATCTCATATGAGAACTCACACTGGGGAGAAACCCTTTAAATGCTCCATATGCAGTAAAACATTTGGGAGAAAGTTTGATATGCTGCTTCATATGAGACTTCACACAGGGGAAAAACCATTTAAATGCTTGGAATGTGGCAAAATGTTTCGGGCAAGTTCCTCTTTAACATCTCATATGAGAACTCACACCGGGGAAAAACCATTTAAATGCTCGGAATGTGGCAAAATGTTTCGAGCAAGTTCCAAATTAACAATTCATAAGAGAAGTCACACCGGGGAAAAACCATTTAAATGTTTGGAATGTGACAAAATGTTTCGGGAAAGTTCCAAATTAACACTTCATATGAGGACTCACACAGGGGAGAAACCGTTTAAATGCTTGGAGTGTGGCAACAAGTTTCGGGAAGGTTCCAAATTAACAATTCATATGAGAATTCACACAGGGGAGAAACCATTCAAATGCTTGGAATGTGGCAAAATGTTCCGGGTGAGTTCCAAATTAACATCTCATATGAGAACTCACGCAAGAAAAACAAAAATTTGAGAGGACGTTTAATATGCTGGTTCATTAGGAAATGATCCATTTAGTTGCTCTGAGTTTGGTCAAACATTGAGCCAGAGGTCCAATGTGAAGGAACATGTGGGTTCACTGAGACGCACAGAGAGACGATAGAATCGTATCGGGTTCACAAGATTGAGGAGAGGTGATATCACTTGGTCTCATGAAATGTATGACTGGAAAATGGCCGTCCGTTGTGTGATTTGAACATGAAATAAATGCTCTAAATGAAAATTACTGAGTGTTTCCAAAGCCTTCTTCTGTGCAAGCAGGGAGGCAATCAGGGCTGATTATAGAGTGGGTGGAGCAAAAACGACCATGAGGGAGGAGCGGGAATGTTTCCCCATTCCGCTTCGCTCACACCATCTGTGTTTGTCTCAGCTTCCTGAGCAAACAAAAAAGGGAGTAAATCCCCATAGACAACCATGTTAACATGATCAACTTTAGAGGTGTATATATATGTATATATATATGTATATATATATATATATATGTGTATATATATGTATATACATGTATGTATGTATACATATATTTACTACAGATCCTATTTTATTTTTATTATTTTTAATTTTATTTTTTATAGACTTTTATATTTCGGGTACCCCTGTTGTTTCCCTCTTAGCACCACCGTCTGTCAATCTCGTTGTACATTGTGTTTAATGACAATAAAGGCATTCTATTCTATTCTATTCATATATATATTAAATATATACATACACATATATTATTATTGTTATTATTATTATTGGTATGTTATGACGGGGCAGTGACTCAGTGGTTAAAGCAGCCGCCTTTGAAAACGATGGTCACCGGTTCAAATCAGCCTCCTCTTGGCTCCCCGGTCCAGCAGAGGGCGCTGGTTGCTTTTCTATGTGCCAGTGCCGAGGGACGTCACCAACACGGAACTAACTCTTCGTTTTCCGGTTTTCTATGAATGTACTGTTTACCACCGGCCTTCTCTCTTAGCTTCTCAGTCCCAAAGTGCACCGACACGGAGAAATGTGCGGGGTGCAGCAGCTGCGGGTGTCGGTACACGAGCGGATCAATATCGCCGCGGAAGACTTTCTGCTGCAGGTGGAGCAAAGAGAAGAGGCGGCTCGCGTCCCGGCGCTGAGAGCGCTGCTCACCGAGCGGCTAACGGCGGCGGCGGAGGAGATCGTCGACCTGATAGAGGAAACCGTAGCGGAGTACGAGGACATAGTGGAGCGGTCAGAGCAGGAGATATGCCGCCAGAAGAGCCTGCTGGATGCGATGTTGAAGCCCGAGGTCAAGCTGTACAGAGAAGGTTAGTCCCTGCTTCCGGGAGCCGCGGCTAACCTGTACGGCACTATGCTAAGCCAAGCTAGCGATGCTAACTGCTATGTCACTTACGGCTCTCAACCACACAGTGATTTCACCTTGTTGTGGAGATGTTATACCCTCTGTAGTGGACTCATTTGGTCCCAGGGGTAGTGGTGAGCGGCAGTGTAAATGACGGCAAGGGAGGCTTTCAGGTTAGCTCTGTGATCTTGATCGCGCATAGCCGGTAGCATGAGTAGCAACAACATAGGACTCGCGAGAGCTCGGGCGAGAATCCCGTACTCGTAGTCCACTGCACTGTCTCTAATACGTGAGTATACACTTTTCACATGTCGTGATATGACCAGCAGGGCGACATTTACCATCAGTCGATGGGTTGGTAGAGGCAGGCGAGAACTAGACAATGTTCAAAATAAGTGCCATGTCGAAGTTAGTCCAGCAGAGGGCATAGTCTGCTTGAAGGAGCGTTAACAACACATCTTTTGTTTCAAGATTGCAATCTCTACAATTCCATTACTTCTTATCATATTGTCTTGTTATTTTTGATAACGTAGTTCATACTGTTTGGTTATCACGACTTCCTGTGACCTGTCATCCATATACATGGACCTCACATGTTTGGTTGTCTGCACCATAATACTTAAAACAGTAAAGCTGGGACCTGTTGTACATAGTACGTGTGGCCGCTTCCACGGGCATCAAGTGGTGCTGGAAGAGAAGTGCTCTTTGCAAAGGGAAACTCAAGACGTCTGCCAAGTCACCTGGAAATTCACATGTCCACAGCCGACCAGAATGCAGACAAGGTAAAAGAACAAATGATTTTTATTTATGATTCATGTTTAGTTATGCATGTTGGTCGTGTATGTTTAGAATGTCATGCACATTTGACAAAGGTTACTTTGTTTACATCACATTATCCCATGTACTCATTGATAGAAAAGTCCTGCAAATAGAAGCACCGTATGAATGTGTGTGTGACAGGGCGATTGTAAACTGCACCGTAAAGTGCTTTGAGGGCATCATACCCGGTTCTGTCTACCGTTTGAGTCATGCAGATGCTGTGTGTGTACGACATAACTACTCATTTAATTCTGTTTTTCTCATGGTGTTATTTCCAGAGCATTATCCTCTGCCAAAGGCCCTGGAGTTAATACTAAGGATGGTTTCTGGGGACAACTCAGAGGTAGAGTAGTACTGATGACCCGGTGGAGGAAACACTGATTACCATCCTCCGTAACGGCAGTTGAGCAGCAGCGAGGAGGAGTGAAATGGGGATGGAGACCCCATTCCACAGCCCACTGATGCCAGCAGGGGGTGTGAATGCCCCTGTGGTTAAAATAATGGTGAGCGAAGACCCACTAGTTATTTATTATATAGGAGTACACAAACATCACAGTGACATTGGAGTTCTAACATGCACAGTTATTCAAAAGGACACGAGGCACTTTGTTCACTGCTGATTTGAGAAACCCATCTCCAGGTTATCGTTCAGACAGTGGCGTTGCCATTTCACGCACTTCCAGACGCCAGACTCAGCAAATTCAAGCCGACGGCTCAAATGTTGGCCCTAAAGAGCCGACACCAGAGCCAAGCAAAGAGAGCCCAGTCAAGGTACTTGTACTTACACCTTGAAGTCTTTATGTAAAGACCCTGGCAGTACACCACAGGAAATCTCACGTATGGGTAAATGTGTAAACTTACCCTGCAGTAAAGGCTATTTTAATTCTGATTGTGTTTCTGCAGGTGGTGGAATGTGCTGGATGGATGGTCAACTGATGCAAAGCATAGTCCACTTTGAGCCTGAAGAGAAAACTGAGCAGCAAAGAGAAGACTGAACCCCACTGGACTACATTGATAAAGATATCATGCAACTAATTGTCTGCTTCTCCAATGCCACAGAACTGGCGAGGAGTGGAAACCCTCTCAATACATCCATTGACGAAATGTATCATTTCTTTGGTACCTCAACTTTTGATGTCTTTCATCCCGTATCCACCAACCATTAAGTATTTGTCCAATGCCTTACGATTCCCGGCCATTACAGAAAAATTCACATGCGACACATTTTTCAAACTGAGGCAATCAATAAAGGTGATGGATCCTTTTGGATGTTTGAATTGAATTTTGATGATGACATTCGAGAGGATCTGAAGAGGCAGGACAAATTCTGGCCTTTAAGGTGCAATGTGTAAGATTCAGTGACTTCTAGAGTTGAAGCTGCGTGTTGTATCGATCACGTTCATCCTCACCCTCCTGAACATGCAGGAGAACCTATGGGAACCCTCAGGTGTCATTACAAGATTTTTAGTTCGTCCACTCTGGGCTTCTGTAAAAACATGGCGGCCCCCATAGAGAGGACCCGCTCCTCCTGCATTAACGGGGAAAAGAATATCGGTGAGGTGATTATACATTTCTGAAAATGTCAGCATGTAATTGTCTCATAATATTTCAAATGTGATAGAAATGACCGGAAACTGTATCAAAACAAACTGGGATTGATGCTCTCTGTTGTTGATGATGCACAGCCTGAAGACAGCTGCCAGCGATGGAACAATAAACAAAAACGATATGTGACGATCAGTTGAGCAAGTATTGTTTGTTGAGTATAAAGCTGAACGCAACTGTTGAACAGTGTTTCCCAAAGGTTTGGTGTGATGAGCTGTTCCCACTCATAAGGTCATTCCTAGTTTGGGGTATTTGTATTTTGGATTGCTACAAAAAACAAAAGCAATATGTAATAAATGACGAGGGGTTTGAAAATATTGCAGGCTTCTTGCAAATTGTACTCCTGCATTGCCATGTTCAAATACTTAAATGAGCAGGTGTATTTCTAACATTGACCATGAACATTTTTAGAAAAACACTGCAGTGTTCAGGTGTTGGTGTTTTTATTATGCAAAGTCAGATCTTCTGTCCACATATGTGGACATCATGCTTAAAAAGAAGCTTCATGTTCACAGATGATGGGTGGTTTTCATATTTATTGATCTGCCCTAACCCCAAAAACTAGTATTCATTAAAACTCAAGCCAAAATAGCTAGTTTAGGAATATAAACGGTTATAACTCAAAACAGGGCTCTCAAGTTTCAGTTAAGAGTGGATCACAACTGTTGGGGAGTGGAGTCACAAATGTGCAAAAGTGACCCATGAATCCCACCCACTCATAGACGTGTGTGCGCTTGCCTATGTATGTATGTATGTGTAGATCAGTTTATTAATGAACTAACAGATTCATAACGTACGATGGGGGAACAGAGGACGCAGCAGCCGTCTCCTGCTGGATACGATGGGGCGGTCAACCTGTTTATCAATAAACGAATAAGATATGCAAAGTGAATCCAGGGGACAGGAGCTGGAGCGGAGTTGAAGTGGCTCCTCGCCTGTGCTAGAATTCAGTTCAGTGGCTCAGTGGCCTGTTTGGTTCTCTCCCTGAAATCACCCTGTTCTGAGGGGGCGTGTCGCCAAGGTGCTCCCTGAGCTGTCAATCACCCCCCCCCCCCTCCTCTCTACC
>JAFBJT010105728.1:12075-24439 GCA_016785325.1 Chascanopsetta lugubris
TCCCACCCACTCATAGACGTGTGTGCGCTTGCCTATGTATGTATGTATGTGTAGATCAGTTTATTAATGAACTAACAGATTCATAACGTACGATGGGGGAACAGAGGACGCAGCAGCCGTCTCCTGCTGGATACGATGGGGCGGTCAACCTGTTTATCAATAAACGAATAAGATATGCAAAGTGAATCCCGGGGACAGGTGATGGAGCTGGAGCGCAGTTGAAGTGGCTCCTCGCCTGTGCTAGAATTCAGTTCGGTGGCTCAGTGGCCTGTTTGGTTCTCTCCCTGAAATCACCCTGTTCTGAGGGGGCGTGTCGCCAAGGTGCTCCCTGAGCTGTCAATCACCCCCCCCCCCCCCCCTCTCCCCTCGACCAAGGGTCTTCATGCTCTGCATGAGCTGACGCTCGGTGTCACCTGATGCTCCACAATAGGTTCTCCTACGTGTTGAGGAGGGTGGAGGTTTAAGTGTGCTCATCCACGTTTAGTGTGCCTTTAATCTTTTCATGATTTTATGGTTAAAACACTTCAAAGCATTGTCTGCTCTCTCCTGCAGATGTCCAGAGGCAGATGCCTTGTAAAGAGGAAATCCCCCCTGAGCAGCAGCAGTGGAGCCCCCTTGTGGACCCAGAGGACCCAGAGCCCTCAGCCATTAAAGAGGAGCAGGAGGAACGCTGGATTGATCGGGAGAGGGAGCATCTTCAAGAACAAGAGGAGGCAGATATCATCAAGTTCACACTGACGACTCTCTCTGTGAAGAGTGAAGGAGAGGAAGAGAAACCTCTGTCGTCACCGCTCCACCAGAGTCAGACTGAGGAGAACAGAGAGGACTCTACCGGACCAGAGCCGGAGGGAAACTCCCTTCATGATCCACATTCAGGAGCAGGTCCTGAAGACAACACTGACGACTCCTCTGAATCTGAGGCTGGGGACCGAGAAGAGGACTTGAGTTGTGAAACAGACAAGGAAACGAGCAAGGGATCCTTTAATTGCCCCGATTGTGGTAAAAGATTTACTCATAAGCGCAGTCTGAAGACTCATATGTCAGTTCATACAGGAGAGAAACCATTTAGTTGCAGTGTGTGTGGTCAGACCTTTAGAGTCAAATGTGATCTGCTGCCACACATGAGGATTCACACGGGGGAGAAACCCTTTAAATGCTCCGAGTGTGGTCAGAGTTTCCGCAAAAAGAACATATTGACAACACATATGAGAATTCACACAGGGGAGAAACCATTTAGTTGCCCCGAGTGTGGTCAAAGATTTAGCAGAAAGAACCACGTGACAACACACATGAGAACCCACACGGGAGAGAAACCATTCAGCTGCTCTGAGTGCAGTCAAAGATTTGGGAGGAAGTTTGACATGTTGTCTCATATGAGAATTCACACCGGAGAGAAACCATTTAGTTGCCCTGAGTGCGGCATCAGGTTTAGTTACAAGTGCACACTGAACACACACATGACAGTTCACACGGGGGAGAAGCCATTTAGTTGCCCCGAGTGTGGTAAATCATTCAGCCAGAAGTCCAGTATGAAGACACATATGTTAGTTCACCTAGAAGAGAAGCCATTTTTTTGTACGCTGTGTGGTCAACGATTCACTCAGAAGGGAAGCCTCCAGACACATATGAGAATCCACACCGGGGAGAAACCATTTAGTTGCCCCGAGTGTGGTCAGAGATTCAGAAGGAGGTGTGACATGGTGGCACACACAAAGACTCACGCGGAAGAGAAATCCTCCAGTTGCTCTGAGAACGGTTAGACATTTGGCGGAGAGTCATCTGTTGACATCTTTGTGAGTCAGTCCTGGTCAAATATCATCCAGTTGCTCGAAGCGTGGACAAACATGGAGGCACGCGCTCGATTGGTCGACGCGTAAGGCAGAAGTCGTTGATGGTAAGGAGTCTACTTTTCACCGGCAGAGCTCCTCCCTCACTTCTTAAGTGTTACACGGACGGCTCGAGTCTGAACACTCAAAGGACAAACTGTCGTAGCTGCTCTCCGCAGCCCGTTTTGACCCGGATTGAAAAATGCGCTGTCATGAGGGAGTCAATCAATCTGTCAATCTGTCAATCACCCCCCGAGCCCCACCCCCTCCCTGAAGTCTCTTCTACCAGTGGTCTTCATGCTCAGATCAACATGGCGCTCATGAGTCATGCGCCGCCACATCACTGTGAAAGTGTGGAGACCAAGATGGTGCAGACGGATCAAGCGGAATAGGAAGTGAAAAGAGTGCAGTTCACAGGGTAACCAACAGGGTTGACTGAAATCAACGCTGTTATGGGGAGGAAGTGGGAGTCCAGAGTGGGTGGAGTCTCCCTGGGTTTCTCAGCGTTACCCACTCACTCAGGGGCAGTTCTTCAAATGGAGCATTAAAAAAAAATCTCTGACTTTTGGGAGCCGCAAAGACCCCCCCCCCCCCCCCCCCCCCCCCCCCCCCCCCCCCCCCCCCCACACCCACCCCCCCTGCCTCAGAAACAAATCCTTGACACTAAATACCTTAAATCAGATGGTTTTTCATAAGAGGTCTCAATTAAAGGTGCAGTGTGTAAGATTTCAGTCATTTTTGTCACTTCTAAAAATATTACAGAACAATTACATACTAACATTTTCAAGAACTTCCTAATCACCTAAATGGTTTGTTTCCCCCCATTGTCCTGAAATGAGCCCATTAATGTGTATTTATATCAGGAGCGGGTCCTTTCCACGGGGGCCGCCATGTTTTTACAGGATCCCAGGGTGGAAGTACCAAACTGAAGTCTACCATTGGTTCTCCTGCATGTTCAGAGGGGCGAGGGTGAGGTGATGGATACAACGTGCAACTTCACCTCTAGATGTCACCAAATCGTACACACTGCACCTTTAAGAAACATATGTCATGACAGATATATACGTTTGTTTTCGAGCTGTGCCATAGTTACCACTGTAGAGCCGAAACCGTGGTGGCGGCAGAGATTTGTATCCTCTTGAACTTTGTCTAGTCTTCTTTCTAGTGTCTGTTTACTTCATAATAATAATAATAATAATGAATAATGAGTGTTTTTGATCAGCACAGATGTGGTGCACACTTGGTCCATTTTAGACCATGTTTCGAACCGGTTTGAAAATAGTTTTCCCGGAAACACAATGGAACCAAGCTGACCAGTCACAGCTCTCGCAGCAGCCGAGGTGCACTTTAAGGGCAGTGATTCTCAACGGGTGGTCCGCCACCCACAGTTTTCATCCGTGTTTTTTTTTTGTCGGAATACTGTGAGACATTTCAGAAGTTGAACGTTTTGCTCGATTTGGGTCATTAAGCGGTGATGGTGGCCCTGAAACCAGACCGGTTGAGAACCACTGCTCAAGGGCACAATGTAGTGTCTGTTGGATTGGTGCACATCCCTTTGTCTTCACTTGTGACACAATGACGACTTGAGCTAAGGGTTAAGAACATTTCTGTTTTAGCTTTGATGAAAACGATTCTTTCAAATAAGTTGCATTTCATATGAATAAATTCACATTTTCATCCACGTTAAGGTCAGACAAAGTGTTTGCTGTCGTTCTTTGTGTCTCAGTGTTTGACAGGAAATTCAACACTGTTTGGACTCGCATTTATTTTCAACTCATTCACAGTGTTTTGTCTCGGGCTGTCTTAAGGACAGTCGTATCATCTTCTCGCGCTTATCCAGTTTTCTGGGTCACAGGGTGTTTCCACCAGTACACACAGGTCCATTAGTGTCAGGGCCAAAGACACTGTAGCAGGACCTGAATAAGGACTCGAACCGGCGACATTTGCTACCAAAGGCGACTGCTCCAACCACTGTGTCACTGCCGCCAATGCATTTAGATGATGATGGATTCATGAAAATGTAATTGTTTTGTAATATTTTTAGAAGTGACAAAAATGCCCAAAATCTCACACTCTGCATCTTCAAGTGATGATGAGGTTTTTTTAATGATGATGTCACCGGAGTG
The DNA here is from genome assembly GCA_016785325.1 of Chascanopsetta lugubris. NCBI lineage: Eukaryota > Metazoa > Chordata > Actinopteri > Pleuronectiformes > Bothidae > Chascanopsetta > Chascanopsetta lugubris. The sequence continues at coordinate 16,028 of JAFBJT010105728.1, forward strand.
TATAAATCGATGTTTTCATAATCTGAGAATGAGCCCTTTATATTTACACCGTGCCGTCGGTCCTCCCTTCAAAAGACACCACACAATTCTCTGCTTCTTTCAAAGCAAAGGGAAAGAATTGAATCTCATGAGTTGGACCATTGAGCCACGGTGTCAGAAAAATATTCGGGCCCCCACAGAATCTGACTTTGGACACTGGATGAAGAGATTAGTCCCGGCTGTAGGAATACGGTGAAGCGGAGGACCCGGTTTTAGTGGCTGTTTTTAAAACCACACGTGAGCCTGCGAGGGATCACAGAGACTCAGCCACGGCCGAGAGCAGATGGAGGAATTCCCCAGACCGTCTGTCACTTGAGGTTAAGAGCGTTAAATCCAGAGGACAGTCGGAGCTGCCGTCGCTCTCAGCTCCATTTCCAGTAACAACCCAAGACTTTAGACTGGTTTCACGACATAAGATCGTGAAACGACCCAATGTCGCACACTGAACTGAAGATACTCTTCTGAGAGAGAGAGAGAGAGAGAGAGAGACCTGGAGGTCAAAGGTCACAGGTGATGTATCAAATCAACAACTGGTCCTGTGAAGTTCTGCTAATATTCGGTCGCGGTGTTTCGTGAGGTGGAGCAACACCACCCAGCAAAACGCCTGTCTATGTTCCCGAGGGGGGGAGTCATGTGACTTTGTTGTGGAAATTGTGGAGGTCGGCTGCTGTCGAGAGCGGAATGAGTGAGAGAGAGAGAGTGAGAGAGAGAGAGAGAGAGAGCGCGAGGGCTGGTAGACGGGATGTCTCGGATTGAAATCGTCTTTTTCTGCGGGAGAAATCACAGCGGCACACACACACGGGGCGGTGCCACCATCACTTCTGCCCTGCCGCCACGGGGCTGGGGGTCTTCTAGGAAAGACCATGGTCAGAGTGCTTCCTGATAGGGTTTGTTATGATCGTCGGGGGACAGAATGTTCCCGCGCTGTTATTTACAAATGGCAGAAAGCGAGACAAAGAGACACGACGGCCTTAAACGGCGCCGACCTTGGGCTACAGACGGCCTCACCGCCGACCCTAAAGGAGAACCGTTGTTATGACCCATCCAAGGGTACGACCCCCCCCCCCCCCCCCCCCCCCCCCCCCCCCCCCCCACTCCCCCCCCCCACACACACAGACATTACTGTGATCGCTGTGGTTACTGATGTGTCACCTCTCCTCTTTAGCATGACTCGGGCCTCACTTCCTGCTGACGACCTGCTGCGCTGCTGTCTCTGCACCTCCGTCAGCGCGTGGCTCGGTCTTCTGTTCTTCGCCCTGATCGACATGGTTTATATTTCTACGTGGATAAGCTTCATGCGTCTGCGCTGACCTTCTACACAGCGACAGCCGGCCTGCAGCACCCAGGCGTACATGTCCACCCTGGACTGTGACATCAGCTGGTCGCCCATCAGGTAGGTGTTGTGCGAGGAGGCGATGAAGTAGTTGCACAGAGGCTGATTCATGTCCTGGTTCACGTTGTAATGTTCGGGACTGAAGACGTCTCCCGCTGGGCTGCGCATGAAGTTTGTAAACCCTGAGGGGAAAGTGGAGCAGACAGCAGGCTGAGGTCTGATCCCATGTGAGTTAATATCCACGGTGAATAAAGAATAAACACTGAAGCTGTGCACATTCTCATCAAGGATCCAATAAGGAGGTGATGTCATGACCTTCAATTATTCATTCAATGTACAGGGGATTTTTTCCTGATTTAATTTGCTTAATATCTAACTTAGCAGATCTATCTATATTATATATAATCCTTGTTAACTCAAAGCTTTGTTAGGGACATTTCATGAAACTATAATGTAAATATCCTACGCAATGTATTTCTTAAACCTTCAGAAATTAGAAGTCAAAAATGCCCTCACCTCTCAAGGAAAGACACATAAATAAATGAATAAATAAATAAAAAGTCTAAAAATAAAAACCTGAAATTCTTTGTCACAAAGAAAATCAGAAATAATAACAATTGAATCAAAACATGTCAACATATAATGTCATATGTGCTGACTGTGTCTCCACTGCTGCGTTCAGATCATTGGACTGCAACAAAAGAAAGCTGCATCGACTTTTAAATAGACTTTTTTAAAGCTTAACTGCCTTTATCTTATACACATACATTCATATTGCACACACAGACATTTTCGGTCACTAATCCATTCACACCACAGATCTAAATGATCAAATTATTCAAATATCTGAATGAAACCGGACTTACCATCGATCCCCAAAACTCCCTCCTTCTGGTTTTCAGAACAAGGCTCGAACTTGGTGATGATCTCCAGACAGTGGTCCTTGGTGACTTTAGTCATCTACACGGGATGAAAACACACACTCAGCATCGAGATGAACCAGGATGGGATTCACCCTGTCACGCCTCTTGTCCTCCTCAGCTGTCTCTGTGGTGCCTGCGCTCCAAAGCTCATCTCATCCGAGTCCAGATCAATCAAATGGGGCGTGGCATGAGCCTCATGGTGTCAGCGTCAGTGTGATAGGCTTTAGTTGGGTGGAATGTTGAGTTTGCTCTGGGTTATTGATCAAGTATGTCCTCTCTGCATTGAGGCTGAAAGCAGGTGGTGAGAGGGCGACACTGTGTGAGATGTTGGAGGAGTAAACAGTGGTTTGCCCCTGAGCAGTGTTGAGTTAAGTCTCCTGACCGACACCGAGCCGACCGGCAGGTAACGGGAACGAGGTGACGGTGCAGAGTCAAATTCTCTCTTCTTATTATTTTCTATATTATTAATACTTTTTTTTTTACATCATTACAAGGCTGTTATACAGAAGAGCCCACGTGTTGACCTGCGTTTGACTGCGTTTGACTGCGTTTGACTGCGTTTGACTGCGTTTGACTGCGTTTGACTGCGTTTGACTGCGTTTGGCCGCCACATGACCTGTGTTTGTGCTGGTTGATTGGAAAAAGATCCCAGAGATGAATAGTTAAAGAGCACAGCAATAAATAAAACACATCAATGTCCACAAATGATGAGTAGCTGGGGGGCATCAGGGGCACCTGTGTGGCCTCCTATTGGCTGCTGAACGGCCCAGTGAGGGGCTCTGGACAGTACCTGCCAAATCTGCCGTTACCCTTAGAGCCGGGGAATTCTGCTGCCCTGTTGTGAAGCCTGAGACGGATGACGGTGTGACTCCGGTGAAAGGTTGTGTGAGGGGACCCGGAGGGACGGATTACGTAAATTGAATTGGACCAAAACACCAATTAAAATCAATATGTAAAATGATGCGACGCCTTATCCTCACACCCACGATGTTCAATCTAAAAATGAAGTCTCGTCTTTGTGCGGGAGCGGTTTGCGCGGAGGCGCTATGGAGAACAAAGCTCTCTGGATTCAACGTTGCCGGACTCTGCTGCTTTTCTTTAAGTTGCATTTATTTCATATTTAGTGCAAATTGAGTCGACACCATGAAAGTTAAGGTTGAGATGTAGAGGCTTCGGTGGAGCTGGACTCAGCCTTCAACTGGCCTTTGGGTCCATGGGCCCAGAAAACCCACGTCAACGGCACCACGAGCGGTTCCGCCTCTTTGAACCAACCAGGAATCAGGAGGAGGTGGGATTTGCCACGACGGCTTCGAGGGACTCGCCCACAATGTGCCACAACACCGCTCTGCTCAAACCAACGGCAGCACAGCTCACATGCTGCTGTCGCGCACAGACACAAACTTAGGAAAACATATTTTCATTTCTCTCAGAAAACATGAAACATAGCAAGAGCCAGATTCCCCTCAGGCATGGATAAATAATTCATCATGCTGAAAATGATATTGCTTCCAGTGATGTCAACCGCTATGTTGCTCCAAGGTTCGCACAGCACACCGCTGCCTCACAGCAAATACTGCAGCAGCAGCAGCAGCAGCAGCAGCAGCAGCAGCAGCAGCAGCAGCAGCAGCAGCAGCGCCCTCCAATTGGGGGTCTCGCGCAGTCGATGACAGGATTGTGACCGTTATGATTTAGAGTCGCATAAACGCAAAGCTGACAATGGGAACCGGCCGTGTACCTTCTGCTCAATCTCCAAGAAGCGGGTCAAGTCATCGGCGTTGAGGTGGTCTTTGTGGTTGCTGTAGGTGAGCATGAGGAGGTACAGGTCCCGGCGGGTGGACATCATCTTGTAGAAGGAGCAGAACTCCTCAAAGCCCAGCGTCCCCTGGTTGTCATCGGTGTCTGCCTCCTGCACACCAGGCACAGGGGACATACATGTTTAGTTGACGTGCACAAAGACCCCTGTCGTGTGAAGCATTGGATGGGGTCACAGAGTGGGGGGCTGTATCAGGCTGTATTTGATTCCCTTTACACTGACAGCGCTTCGAAATGTCTGTGGTTTCCCGTCAAACACCTGAACTGTCCATAACATTCAAATGTATCCAGCCAATCAGGGGCAGAGATGTTCCAAGCTCGCTGTCACACCACATGACACCACACTTGAGCAGACTCTCAGAGCTCATCGTTAGAGCTCAAGAGGTTGCACAGGTTTGGTTCTTTCTCTAAATAAAATCTAGGCGCAAGCGTAACTACGAAATACTGGGGCACTGTAAAACAAAAGATAAGAGCCTTGTTAAAAACAAATGAACGGGTTTAATCAACACAAAACACAATCAGAAAATTCTACAAACTGTCCTTTAAACAGAACCACACAGCGCCACGGAACCACATCTAAAGAAATGCTCCGGAAATAAACTGCATGTTATCTGATGTTCTCCTGCCAAACAGGTTCTTTTTCTGATCTTCTAATCCACAACGTACCAACTCATGAATCATTCAAACCCATCTTTTGAAAACTCATATTTATAATCTAGATATGGTTTTCTACAGATGAAATGACACAAACACATAAATAGCCTGCGATCACGCTGTGTTTGTGCAGGAGACAAAGATGAAGCGTGGCCGTAGGTTTCTCTGCCTCGTGTGAAGGCAACAGAGTTGCCTCAGTTGACTGAGGCCGTCTGTGACTGGCTCCTCGTGCCGAGCAGCTCCGGAGGCAACTCTCTCTACAGAGTGATGACATCTGTGCTGGTTGGATCTCGGCCTCTGAGCAGCTCAGTTCACGCTGGCTTTGACAGCTCTGGTGGCTGAGACTCTCCCTTCACGGCGAGCGCATCACTGGACTGTGGATGTCTGTGTATGAAGAGTCTTTACGTTTGGGAACACTTCAATGAAAAACCTCAAATACAAAATGCCTGGATTGCCCTTCAATTGAGCTGCATGGGGCTTTTGGGAGGAGGCCGTCTGTGCTCTTTGCAAATGAAGTGGTGCTTATGAAGCCCTGCACCTTCTCAGAGCAGAAACGATTTCTTTTAGGCTTTAAAGGAAACATTTGCTCATGCAGGGATTCATCCAGTGGAAATGCATTGAATATTGCAGAATTCAATTAAACAGTGACATTGCATACATTAACTACTGCGAGTACATCTCTGGGGGCAAATCATAGGTTTACGGTGTAGATGGAGTATTGGGGGAAATGAACATATATTTTCGTTTGTAGCTTCATCTAAAGAAAAATCTTGATTTTGGACAGAAATCAAATGTAGTTTGATCGCACGGATTAAACTCAGTCAGTGAACTCAATTTGACCCAGATGGAAATTAATCATCTAACACAGAAGCCACCAGCCAATAACCAACTGTGACCATTTTTACAAGTGTATATCTGCCGATAAACACAGCTGAGAGCTGAGGGCTCACAGACGTGTCCCTCTGCATGGAGGAAAACAAAAACTAGACCCCCTGCTCCTTGGGGGGCTGCAGGGTGAACACCAGGAGCTGTGTAAACACGCTGAGGTGATTTCTCATGGACACGTGAACATGAATTCAGAAGGAGAGACGATAACAAGTATTAGTTCCCTGAGTAAGTGGTTGGAAAAAGCAGTCACTGCTCGGTGCTGCTTCCAGGGGGCAGAAGGCTCAGAGGAGGCGAGGGGCAAACATCGCAGGGCTATTATTATTATTGTGTTATTATTATTATATTATTATTATATCGATTGGGCTTGCGACAGATGCTGCTGGCATGTGGGACGACAAACGGAAGAATGCGTGCAAGCATTTTGTTTTTCAACAACAACTTTCACGAAAAAGTAGCTGCCAAATGAGCCTGTAAGCACTTCTTTTTAGAGGCAGTTTGCGTCGGGGTCCGTTAATCCACAGAGCAAACCTCAGAAGTGCAATGGCAACTTCTGCAAGGAAACTCAAAGGACGTTTAGTACGTCCACTCTGGGCGACTGTAAAAAACATGGCGGCCCCTGTAGAGAGGATCTGCTCCTTATGTAAATATACATTAATAAGCTCATTTAACAGTAATGGTGGGGTGGGGGGGGTGGCGCTAAGACTGTGGTACAGTGGCGCTGCGCCTTCATCCCATTCTCTAGGGAGAACCCTGGTTTCCTAGAACAACAAGATTCACTGCTGATTTAGGAGAAACGAGGTCAGAGTTTGATGACATCACCATTTAACCAGCACCATCAGTCACATGTAGGAGACAGACTTTCCCAAAGCAAAACTCTTCTCCAGGACTCATCACAGCTTCAGGTGGACGACACAGCAACAGCAGCATCAGCAGGGGAAGTGTTTTGTTTATTTGGGCCCGAAAAATAAATAACTGAACAAATAAATGAATGAATTAAACTTTATCCATTTCTATAAATTATGAATTAATCCAGGCACCTAAGTTGTTCCCGCGATTGTATTCTGCATTTTAACTCAACAGCTCTTATGGATTCATTCATTCGATGGAACTGCAGTTACTGCGTCCTTTAAAACTTTCCTCCTCATGTAACGATACATTAATGAGCATATTTCAGGGTAATGGGGGGAAAGATTACATTTACATCGTTATAAATTCATGGGAATGTCAGGATGTAATTCTTTTATAATATTTTTTGAAGTGAAAAAAAATCTTACACATTGCACATTTAAGACAATTAAAAAAAAACAACTCATCTCATAGCAACTGTGTTACAGAAAGTTACGGTCCTCTGATGATTAGAGACGTGACTACCCTAGAAAAAAATGATCCGTATGAACAAAACATGATGTATTTAAAGGGTTATAATTTATTCCAGGCTTCTGTTTAGTTTGTGCTCATTTTTCGATGATTTATCTTTTTGTCAACCTTTCTTCTGATCCCATCGGTTTGATTTATGTGACTTGACTGTTGTGACACCGCAATTTCCCGTTGGCATTAAACTCCTCCATCTATCTGTCTGCTTTGGACAAAGATGATGTATTTTGTCCTTTACTATTATTTTCATTCAGACAATCATTAAAAGCTGAACTTCAGATTAGTGTTAGTCATCAACAGCAACATGGTGGAGAGGCCGCTCGCTCCTCATGTAGGTAAATATACATTGATGGGTTCATTCGAGGGAAATGGAAACAAAAATAAAACTAAGTAATCATGAAGATGTCTGTATGTAATTGTTTTGTAATATTTTTTTTCTACCAATAGAAGTCATAAAAATGAACAAAATCTTACACACTGCACCTTTAAGGAATTTATAACAAGCAGGACACAATAATCTGTTTATCTGCCTGTATCAAATACTGAGTAACAGGGAAAGAAATATATATATTTAAAACAAATAAATAAGTAAATAAATAAAACTAGTTCCCTGTGGTTTTGATGCTCAGCCCCGTCAATAATTAGCTGACCTGGTTTGGGATGTGATCGTCGGCCGTACCAGCAAACACTCACCATTTAACACCATCATACTGGGAAAGAGGTCAAGTTCCGAAGTTTTACCTCTTCCATCTAAGTAGGTTAAGCCGAGAAACTAGCAGAGGGATTTTACACACACACACACACACACACACACACACACACACACACTGGGGCCAGATCACTCCCCAGTGTATTTATCCTGCATTACACCAGGGGCCATCTGTGACCCAGCGCCACCATATGGGCGCCCATCACCAGGCTGATGGACTTAGTGTGAGCAAACAGCCCAGCTGCTTTATTCACGGAGGGCTACATCAACACCCTCCAGTTGGCAGCGGGGCAATCCCCCTGCTGCGCTACAGGCCGAGTGGTGTGTTAGCTAACATCTGTAGCGCTCGCCATCAGTCAGTGTCTTCTCTGCTCATTCACAGTCTGCCAGGAACCGTTGCAGTCTCCAGTGATCGGCGCCGATAAACCCATTTGTGCACTTAATGAGCTGGACAGCGCTGAGGAGTCGGCCATTAGCTGCGCGATGTAGAACACTTTCCAAAGTCAACAGCGATGAAAAGGAATTGGAAAACTAAATATTAGGCTTTTTCCACATTCCCCCCGTCCTTTCGTGTATCAATGATTCTAAACTGGTGGATTGCGTCCCCGGAAATGGGTCGCAGACCTGTTTTCAGTGGGCCGGGGGCATTTGACGGGATGGGGGGGGGGGGGGGGGGGGGA
>JAFBJT010105728.1:33164-48183 GCA_016785325.1 Chascanopsetta lugubris
TCCACTGGAAGCAAGAAAAACAAGGCAGAGGGAAAAAAATGGTATGAAAGCTGTCAAAAAGGAAATCTGTTGGCACTTCAAATGGAAGACAGAGTGTGACAGAAATCCGTACGCACTGCATCATGTCCTTGTTTTCATTCACAGAAAGTGTGGGTATTCATTTTATGCTCGTACATGCACACACACCTTTCAAAACCTGTTCGATACGCTTGTCACTACCGACGAGGAAAAGACTAGAGGAGGAAAGGCAGCAGGAAGCAAGCAGTGATCATGTCGAGGCCTAAACGTCCACAAGGCCACACGTAAAATGGTAGTGCGTGGAAGCCTTCATTAATGATCGAGGCTCATACCAACACGAATTCGTTTCCGGATTCTTAAAAGGCTGACTGTGACATTTGACACCATAAATCAAATCAGTTGATCTGCCAATCTAGGTGACCATTTGTGCCACACCAGAGGAAATGATCTTGAGGCAAAATTAAGGCATTACAACTCCAGCTCCAATAAACATCTGCCTGAAATATAGAGCAGCAAACAGTAACTTATTGTTTATAAAATAAATAAAATAAACAAAGTGTATTCATCTTTTTTCCTGAAGGTTGTTGATTCAGCCCCTCTCCTCTAAGGCTTTGCATGGAGGGTCTCCCTTGATTTAAAGTCTCTCAGTTATCTTACGAAGACACATTTCGAATGTGACTCCTTGCTGTGGAATCTTTTTTGGTATCAGCTATGAAAAGTTTCCTCACCATTGATATTTAGGACATGAAGACATCAAACAAGAAACTCTGTATTAACTTTTCATCTCATTGAATTTGTATATCGATGTATTCAATGTGGACACATGTTAATGTGTAGTCATTTGTGTAACTATTTTGGCTGAACACAACCTTCATGCCACACTGAGCGCAGCCCAAACTCTCCCTGTAACCAACGCAAAGCAGCAAGGAGAGATTAGACTAAGTGAGCATTGATTGGACATGGCTGTGGTTCCTCTGTGAGGAGTCGACCCCCAAGGCATCGTTAATGAAGTTCAGCACTGCTCTCCGAACCTCTGTCATTGAATTCCTGCACAGTTTACTAACCACCAACACAACGATGATGTGTTGATGGGCTAATCACACACACACAATACGTTCTTTCAACTCTAGCAAGTGCTGTTTAAAGGTGCAGTATGTAAGATTTGGTTATTTTTGTCACTTCTATGTGTAGATTAAAATGATGTACTAACATTTTAAGGAATGTATGATCACCTTATTTTTTACATTAACCTGAAATGAGCCCTTTAATCAATATTTACATGAGAAGTGGGTCCTCTCCATGGGGGCCGCCATGTTTTTACAGTAGACATACTAAACATCTTTTGACCTTAAATGACAACTGAGGGCTACGATGGATTTTCCTGTAAGCTAGAAACATGCAACCTCACCTACAGATGTCGCCAAATCTTACACACTGCATCTTTAATTGTGGCAATCTTTAAAGAAATAAAAACATGACCATTACTTCACTGTGGTGTCTAAATAAGCTAAACATGGCTCTGACAGCATTTACCATTAGCAAAATGTCTGAAAGAGTAGCTAGAATTATCGGGTTAATTTCTACGGTGTAAACATCTGCTGGAAGCTCAGGGTGATAACCTGTGAAATGTCAATCATTCAAACTAAAGTTGGACCAAAAGGCCAAGACATCAGACATCAGATGTACTATGACAACGAAGGGTCATTGTGGACAGACAGACGCTGCCTCGCTGCCTCGCAGCTTAAAAAAATTGGATTTTCAAAGTTTGCATGTAGGTCATAGATCCAACATAGTGCTATCAGACTAATTCAATCACAGTGCAACCAATGCACACGCTCAATCTGTGAAAAGCTGTAACGCACACACACGCATGAAAAATTCCTGGCTAAAACTGTGACTTTTCTTGTGTTCGAATGTTTTTGTAATGAAATTCAGTCTGTGAAGATCATGAAACCAACGATGCATATCCATTTTCAAACAGGGAAAACATGAGATGACCACACTTTGTCAATCTATCCAATCTATCGCTCTCTGTCTGTCGCCGTCAGCGGAGCGACCTGAAAATAGTTCAGTTCGGACGATGACTTGTCATTAAAAGAAACACATGGCTAATTCATGATCACGGTAACATTTCAACCGGCATTCATCAAGCGTCAACTCGGGAGAGCGGGAGAGCGAGAGACACACACACACACAAAGAGTGACCGTGCGTCAAAAAGTAATACATCACTTATGTAAGCTTATGTTATTGAAAACAGTCATTTAAAACAGTGTCCCTCCGCCTGCACATATTCTCTCATTGCTTCTATACCCTGCAATATTTCCACCACATTCCCTTCATACACTACACATCCACACTAAGAGCAGTTGTCAAGGATCAGGCTGCAAATTCGAAAAGTATTCTTAACTGTAGCTTATATTTTAATATCGACGGGCTTAACCTTGAGGCAATAAACAAAATACCCGGTGCTATTTCATTTCAAGTTCCTTAAAAGTTCCTCCTTTGGAGAGGTCGTATAGTGTGAGGCCGAAACACTCTATGACCCAATGGTACAGTACTGATGACGCGCTGTCCAAATGATATCAGGCTTACTGTTCATCAACTCTTACAAGTACTTGCACAAAGGATATTAACATCTCATCCTGTGTTTGGAATCTCAGATCCCCGTATAAAAATACAGAAATATATCGCCTGTGTCCAATTGGCCCTTAATGGTTGAACAGCTTTGGATATGGAATTGAAATGCAACATGGCTGCAGAACAGCTTTTTTATTGATTTCAAGCGGAGGGTTATTTCTGCCGCTCCTGGCTGATTGTAGAGTCTGATGCCAGGGGAGCTAAGCATTTGCACTTCCTCAGCCAAAGAGAGGGGAAGTAATCCATGAAATGAGCTGCTGTCAGAAATGAGCTGGAATGAAAGCAGCCAGACTCCACAGGCCTGTCTGCTCGGGACGGCACCCGGCTTAAAACTATCTCCTGTCAGTGATCCGAGTGGCTCATCCTCCTCCTCCAGTCAAAGATGAGCTGCGCACAGCCACCGCCATCGCAGTCTTCCATCCAATTTTCCCATGTGCTGTTATTGCTGCCTACGTTCAAAGTTTGCATGGGAGCCACAAAGCCCCACTGTCAATGCACTGTGTTAAAGTTACGAACAATAAAAGGATTGTGATGGATTATCTGACGGTTTGAACTGAATGGAGTGAAGATTAGCAGAGACTAGCACTCACTTAAAAGTTATGATGCATATGATTTCAGCAGTGTAGAGAGAGGTTGAACCACATCAAACTATATCCAAAGAGAATCATTTCAACATGGAGCACCGTCTTCTTTGTAATTCCCTTGATCACAGTCAACTCCTACAATTAATTAAGTTAAGTTGAAGGGGCATGGAAGTAGGCCATGGTTTGCTTGCAGTCGACTAAGAAGAGAATGTGGGTGCTCGTGTGATGTGGCTGGCAGTGCGTGGGAACCCCTTGGGAGGTCAGACAAACATTTGAAATCTCTCCCTACAGTGATTCCCTGGGGAGCGCTCATGTAGAGATAGCATTGTTCTTTGTATTTCTTTTCTCAAGCACAAGGGTGATGCACGGCGAAAGTATGGGGAGGCTGTAGGTGTCTAAGCTTGCATCCCAACAACATCGGAATCAGCCCAACAAGACAAAAAGATAACACTTAGAAAATTAAGATACCATGACAAAGTAACTTGGAGAAACCATCCTTGAAGCGATGCAGCATATAAAACTGGGAAACCACATGAGCAGCTCATCTTGCGGCAAAAGGTGGAAGAAATACATCTGATTGATTCCTGTGTTGGGGTGAGACAGTCTCGTGAAATCGCTCAACAAAGTGTGAAGTGATTTAAAGCACTACTTCACAACTAGAGCTACAGCTAGAGATGGTTGTGTATTTTCTGTTTTGGAGCAGCTAGGAAAACTCAGGATTGTTTTTTTAACGATGTAAATTAAGGAAAACAAAGAGCATGGTGAAATCAAAACGTAGCTGTGAACAAAATGTCAATAGATTGTTGAGATTCTAGACACAGAATTCCCAACACCGGGTCATTGCATGTTTTTGCAGTTAGATTCAATTTAACTCAGGATGACTGGAGAAACAACCATGGCACAACACTTGCTGCTGGTTGCCACGGCAACACACAAATGTGGCACACAGTGACAAGGGTAAAGATCATGTTAACCGCACACAACATGTCAAATATCTTTTATTTGTCCAAGAACAAGCAGGTTTTAAGTGCTACTTTGCTTGAAATTCATGGAAAACGTATATAGATATAACTATCCATATTCTGCTTTGCGAAAAAAAAAACATGTGGGAAGGAAAGTAGAACAAAAAGAAAACAATGTCTTCCACCAGATACCATAAGAAAGTGAGGTGATGGAAACAGTATACTGCACATACAAAGTGAACAAGGACAAAGACTGTTGAACTGTTGTATCTCTTGGCATCAAATAAATAATGAATACGCAGGCGCTGCTCTGAGAGAACAAAGACACAACAGCACTGTGCATATGCACTCTAACAGCTCGTAGAGACGCAGAGAGACAAAAGTGGAGTAGGAGACATACAGTGAGGCAGAAAGCTATATTAGAGAGGGCCTTGGCCTGTTGCCATGGTAACAACATTCCATTTATTTAAAAGTGTTTTGATGAGGAGACATTGCATTTTGGTGCATCACTGAATGTTCAAATGGTTGAAAACAAGCTGAGATCAATGGCGGCACCCAAGACGTGCTATTATGGAGACTAAGACTAAGCCAACCTGTGCAAGCTGAGCTGAACACTTGATGCCTCGGTAAAACAAATATCTACAGTTGGAAAGTTTTCAACTCGGACTGAGAATGTGGAAGAGTAAATGCAAGAAACTATCAATTCAAAAGCCTCATCCGCATCATTCTGCAAACAGTCTGAAGGCAACAACACATTGATCAGATAAGACCTCATAAGCTCTAAAATCTCAAATCACATTTACTCACAACTTCAAAATATTGACTCTCCAATCTTTGCTCTTGAGAACAATTGCATGACCCATTTTCAGTGGGTTTTGGGCCTTTGACTACGGAAAACATTTTTAATTTTATTTTTAAATCCAGTCCATTTAGTTTTATTTTTTAATGCATTTAATGCATGAGACATTTAAGAGATTGAATATTTTGCTAAATTTGGGTCGCGGCTCGTCATTAGGAGTGATGGTGGGTCCTGAAGCCGGACCAGTTGAAAATCACTGATCTAGATGGATTATCTTCAGTGTCCCACTGTTCCAAAACTACCTTTTTGTCTAAGAATCATTCTCAATATAAGCTTCACTTTGAATAATGTAGCTCCAATTGTGGTCAGCACTTGGAACTTTCAAGGCGACAACATTGCTGCAGTGTCAATGGGACAACCTACATAAACTCTACTGTATTTAACAGGGATTAGTGCTCTGATGGAGGCCACAGCTGCTCAGGTTAGTAAACTGGGTTAAAATAGGAAGCAGACGACAGGTGACAGATGAATGAACAGCCACCACAACAAAACTGAGACTGAGTCTGAGACCGTTAGTTGAGTGGGTGTCACCTCAGTGATGTGGCAGAGTGACCTGGTTGGCTACTGTCCTGCTGCCACTGTCTCAATATGAGCAAAGTCACTTACTCTCCTGAGACGGAGCGCTAGGTTAAGCTCAGGGGGATTGTCCGGTGGCCATATGTTGTAAGAACACACAGGCACACACCCAGGTGACTCCACGGTCCAGATGGTCAATTTGCCGACAGGAAAGACACAAACCTGATGAGAATTGACAGGCTGGTCGTGTGAAGGATTAACACTCAGAGCCTTTTTGACTGAAGGTTCGCTAAATCAATAAACAACAATCACTTTTGCAACTTTTAGATGAGGTTTGGGCATCAGATTGATTCATAATAAAATAATATCTTCTCAGTCTCGCAGAGTTTCTAACAAGTCGATATTTTGAATCAGCCAAGCATAACTAGTGGTACAAGTACTTCATTCTAGGGCTCCACTCAACCCACTCTATCTCTCTCTCACACACCAAAACAAGCTGCCTTGCACTTTTGTCTTAATAATTGTCCTCCTGCAATCACAACGATCACAAGTGAACATCTAAACCCCGACGATCACCTTTAAAATCAGGTCTTACCTATCCAACAATCTCACTGTCACAGAAAGCGAGGCCTTGCCAAAATGTTCTCACTTTTCCAAAATGTCCAAAATAAGATGTCTGCATAAGACACACACATATACACAAAAAATGACAACTGACCTGTTTGTCATAGACTGATCTAAGGGCAACTATTAAGTCTTTGGATTTCTTTTTAAATCAACTTGAATCCAACAATAAATGATTCAGGAAAAAGCAAAGCTGTCGTCTTAAACAACAATGCTCATTATAAAAGCAGCTCTTGGCATCAAGGTGTTGAAGAGGTTTGAATAATGACAGAGGAAACTGGTGGGATCTGAGATCAATCAGAGTCTAAATTCTCACGTATGTGTAACTATCTAATGTTATGCACTTGTCTGGTTTTAAATCAGTCAATGAACGATGACCAAAGAAATATCAAGATTCTATCTTATGCATCTATGTGTGAAAGTATCATTTACACACACTCCTGATATTTCACTGTCAGAAGGCAAATGAAAGAGGACTGGGTTTTGCATCTGAATTAGTCCACGATGTCTTTCAAAATGATCAATTATATCAATGACTAACGACAGAAAGAGCACCAGTCGCAGTAAGGTGGAACCCACATTCTTCACGCATGTAACTGACGTTGTATGAACACAAAACTTTTTCCCCCATTTCTAAAAGCCATAAAAAATGGATATCACCATCACCACCATTGTTGCGGGACACCTCATGGCTGACAAGCGGCTAAAGGACAGACACACACATCTTCTCCATACATCTGCCTTCGCTTACCCATGTAGCCAAGCCTCCATTTGGAGAAGGCCACAATGCTGCTGCCTATCCAGAAGAACTCCTCCAGCACATGGGACGGAGGAGCCTTCTGCAGGTTCTTCTGTCGGCCCTCGTCCTCCTCTGAGCAGAACGCTCCTTTAGCCTGAGGACCCGGCTTGTCGCCTGTGGCAGCCGATGCCGAGGAACACATCAGCGCCGATGACATCGGGCTGATGGGGAAAAAGCTATTTTTCTTGGATGTGCTCATTTAGAGTTACTATAAAAAATCACTGTTGGAAGCCAAGGGCATGAACTCATGCACAAATATTTTTTAAAGAGCAAATGTTTGAGTACGTTAATCAACGGAAGCACTTTAAAGTAAATGTTCTTCTTAGATATATTTCAGTGTCCTTTGCTAATCCAACACTTCACAGGTTTGCAAAATGATTGCCGGCAATTTTCCTTCTGGAATCCAAAGAGAGAAAAAAAAATCTTCACTGTCTGAATGGAATCAACAGTTGGTCAATAATCGTGTGGCGTTAGTAGCCCGGAAATCCTGTTTATTGCAGCAGCGTTTCTTCGCTCTTCTCAAAAAGCCAAAAAGCTGCACGTGCGGTACTCGCCTCCAAAGCTACAATTTGTCTTCACGGTGGTCCATCATTTCCTCATTTGTTCCCTCGGCAAGGATTTATCAGTAACACTAAAAAAAACACCCGTTCCTTTTGAAAGAGAGGCCGAGGCTGCTCTGAGGGAACGCAAAAAAGACATGCAAGCACAATGCTCAAACGGTAACTGTGCAACATGTGTTGGACGGGTGGGAGGAAATCCTAAATCCCTAGGAAGCAGTAATCCCAGTCTAGGAGATTTGCTAAATGTGTGGAGTGGAAAGCAGTGACCTGCAGAAAAAGCCAGAGAGGCAACACGGGAGTACACCACAGACCCCTCATACAGGGGCAGCTTCTTTTAAACTCCCCAACCAATAAAAGAGTCTGTTTCTCTGAGGCTTTGGATGGTCAGAGCTCTGATGTTGGGACACCTGTCTGCTGTGAACATCACAGACTAACAGGCTTCATCTGAACAAGCCCTGAATCAGTTACACTGCTGAGACTCTGCTGAGATCCCGATGAAAACTGCATCACCTTCTTTCACATTTCAGGTCAACCCTTTACTCATGGAGCAATTTACATACGTCTTAGCAATTTGACCATGTGCGTGAATGTGAATGCAAGGCCGCATTCCACAAACTTCCCATCAAACGTTCACCCTATTTTCCCTGTGGTTGCCACAACCCCTTCACAACACCACCTCCACAACAATGTGGAACGGTGGACTGATCTAGGTCACGTGTCAGGCTGACTTCTGACAGCCGGACCCAGCGGTGCGAGCACACCGAGCGCTGTCCGACCGCCAGTCAGATCTCTCACCAACAATACTACAGACAAACCAGCACCCGGCGATAGGAAATTGCAGTTCTTCATTGACAGAGAAAATGTGACTGTTTCAGACTTGATCATTAACACCTTTTTTTACCGTATTTAAAAAGTGCAGTGAATAAGATTTCTGCCATTTCTGTCACTTCTAATGACACAGTTCAGCCATGTCATCATTAACATGCTACTGTCACCAACATCACAATCAACATCTGTCTGTGAGTCTACATGTGTCTATACGAGCTGTACAGACATGTCGAGTGTTTCCCAGTTCCCATTCATTTTCATGAACCCTGTTTGACACTCGAGCGCCAGAGAGGATTACGCATGAATCAGTAATTGCACTATCAAACATTATAACCTAATCCCTCACTAGCAAAGACGGTTTAAATTAACGCAGTAAATTTGATCAATATTTATTACATAATTTTATCAATAACATACGTTGATCAGGCAGATCCAGACATAAAGAGCGATATTCGTTTATCAGCTCTGCTGCATGATTCATCCAGTCCTGAGGTCAGTCCGCTGCCAAGACTAAAGCTTTTTCACTTCAGGGTTTCAACTTCCATTTTTGTTATACACACATACATATACATACACACACACACACACACACACACACACACACACACACTTATATATATACACACACACACACACACACACATAAATACAGCATGAGCATGATCCACACCAGTATGTCAGCAAACCAAAATGGCCGATGCGTTTGTTATACCAGCAGCAGATGAGCTCTCTGACAAAGACTGACTTGAAAAATGAACCAATCTTAATCCATCAACACTGGACAGAGCCAGGTGATGGAGCAGCAGATTACCTTTAATCTGACTAGTGGTGATTTTGACATTGCTGAACTCATCACCATCAGATTTTCCTTGGTCAGGATGTTTCCTCCCAACTAAAGTAACAATACTGCTTTACCTTAATTGTTTACTATATGAATATATATATCAAGACTCACTTTAACGGAAAAACTGGGATATTATGTGGTGTCATCTGATATGAAAATAAAGTAAGAATTTGTGTCAGCATGACGTCAGGACTGATATTTCTAATACACCTTCCAACTATTTGCAGGTAAAATGAATAATTAAATAATAAGAAGGGTTATGAACACAGCCTCATACAGCAGCGCCACGGTGGGCCACTGTAAAAACATGGCAGCCCCTTAGAGAGGACCCCCTTCTCATGTAAATGTACATGATGAGCTCATCTAAGGGTAATGGAGGTAATTTTAGATTCATTAAACGTGCAATGTGTACGATTTGGTGACATCTAGTGGTGTAGTTGCAAGTTGTATCCTTCACCTCACCCCTGAGCAACAGGACAACCTGTGGCAGACAGTTGTCAATAAAACTCAAACGATGTTTAGTATGTCCACTCTGGGCTACTGTAAAAACACGGTGGCCCCCCATAGAGAGGGGCCTCTCCTCGTGTACATCTACATGGATGGGCTCATTTCAGGGAAATGGAAAATACAAAACATCGAGGTTACAATAAACTCGTGGAAATGTCAGAATGTAATTGTTTTGTAATATTTTTGGAAGTGACAGAAATGACCGAAATCTGACTCACTCTCGGTGAAAAGAGTGAGCGGAACCGGTTCGGTCCGGTGTCCGTGGGCGACATGATGAAGTGTACACACGGTTCAGGGAGAAGCCGTTTAAAAGCCCACAGCTGCGTGACTCACCGTGGCCGTGGGGCCTGCTCCCCGCCGCATTTCCGCCGAGCAAACATTTGGAGAAGCCGCTCTCCGAGAGTAAACCTTCGAGGTGTCGTTTCAGCGCCTTCGACCACGTGGCGTAAATGTGGACCTTCGATGTTTGGTGGGAGAGACACCAGTGGAAACACGCCGTGTGTGGCATAACAACTCACACTATCTACCCACTGGTGTAAAGAAACAAAAACAAGACGTAAACATCCACGGACAGGGCCACAGTCACGTCAGGGGGGCGGCGGGCCTCAGCTCGCCCCGCTCATGTGAGTTACCTGTGCTGCGTTCAAGAGCATCCTGAAAATCGAAAATGTTGCTTCTGCGCTTTAAAGTGTGAAAGGATGGACCAATGCAACATATTGCTGGCACATATCACCTTCAAAGACTTTCAACAACACAGTCAGAATAAAGGTGACAACTAAGTGGACGTGATTTGAGCACAGCCAACTTTCTCCTTCAGTTCACTTCCTGTTGTTGCCTGTCAATCATCCATGACGTCAGACAGACGCACGCCCAGTCTCCCTGCTTGCAAAGCGAGGCAGTCCATACATTATGGAAGTCTTTGCTCTAACCCACTCTGCGTTTTTTAAAGTGGTTCCTTGTATCAGTAAGTCTTCAACAATATTCTGTCACTTTTGTGGCAGTAGCTCTCAATCTGTCAGACATTGTGAGTTCATTCTATACCAAGTTTATCTGCAGTGACAATACTACAGTCACTACGCATATGAAATGAAACTGAATTGTAAGAAATAGATAAGGTAATAAAAAGAGTTTGAGATATATGTGTGTGTGTGTGTGTGTGTGTGTGTGTGTGTGTGTGTGTGTGCGTGGGTACATGATTTTGACTCATACACAAAGTGTATAAATAAATCTTTCCTCCGGGTGTTGCTTTCAGTACTTCTCATTAAACTAATGCATCTCCAATTCCACAAGAGAAAACATCATAAATGTTCTTCAAATGCATGCTGGGCTTCAGTTCAATCAATCAATCAATACCCTTACAGAACAAGTGGTATGTTTTCCCTGAGGAAAGTCGGCTAAAGGAAAGTGAGCTAAAGCTCAGGTGACTTGTTTGACTCGGTGACCTGTCGCCGTGCACTGTGTTTTCCATCATAATAACGGCCTCTGGAGCCTTAGAATCAGCGAGGGATCACCGGCACTTGACCATTAAAGCTGAGGCAAAGGTCACTTTCAGAACTGTTTATTGTTGACCTGCAGCGGGAGCATTCCCTGAAGGGTGGTGTCATCTCAACACCGTGCCACTCGCTCTCAGAGAGGTGGGGAAGCCGTTAGACACAAGTGGACCGAGGCTGCCGGCGGAAGGGCGCTGGCCATGGTGCTGAAAGGCGCTGGCCATGGTGCTGAAGGGCGCTGGCCATGGTGCTGAAAGGCGCCGGCCATGGTGCTGAAGGGCGCTGCTGAAAGGCGCTGGCCATGGTGCTGAAAGGCGCTGCTGAAAGGGGCTGGCCATGGTGCTGAAGGGCGCTGCTGAAAGGCGCTGGCCATGGTGCTGAAAGGCGCCGGCCATGGTGCTGAAGGGCGCCGGCCATGGTGCTGAAGGGCGCTGGCCATGGTGCTGAAAGGCACTGGCCATGGTGCTGAAGGGCGCCGGCCATGGTGCTGAAAGGCGCTGGCCATGGTGCTGAAAGGCGCTGGCCATGGTGCTGAAAGGCGCTGGCCATGGTGCTGAAGGGCGCCGGCCATGGTGCTGAAAGGCGCTGGCCATGGTGCTGAAAGGCGCCGGCCATGGTGCTGAAAGGCGCTGGCCATGTTGCTGAAAGGCGCCGGTCATGGTGCTGAAAGGCGCTGGCCATGGTGCTGAAAGGCGCTGGCCATGGTGCTGAAAGGTGCTGGCCATGGTGCTGAAATGCTCCAACCACCTCAGATTTGTTGCACAACATGAACAATTCTGCAGTTACAGTTGATTTTAGTCATTTAAATCATAGGAGCATCAGTTAAAAGAGCTTGGGAACAGAACAGTTTGGAAATCTGATCTTATAGTCTGCAATATGTGCAATATACAATGTTTCTGTGTGGTTTCGACGTGGCAAAATGTTTAAAGAGAGTGGTTTAAAAAACTTACAAGGTTTTCATTCAGAAATAAATAAATTAAATTGCTCTGTCTCATGTGGTCATCAAATGGTAAAACCAGTTCTTCTCTCGGGAAACATTAAAAGGTGGTTCTCCATTTAAGTGGAAGGTGCTGGGCCTCAACCAGGCAAACTAGCAGGCACCGAGGGAGCGGAACACACGGTGCTGGGAACAGTCTGACAGAAACGCTGCGCTCACATGCCACAGGAACTCGTATATCCGACCAAATGGGGCCTCACCGTGCACCTCAGCCCTCATCTGGCTGTGCGCTGTCATGTGCTGTGATTCTGGGAGGCTGTGGGCTAAAGCAACTAATGACATCCACACCTGGCAGACTGCAAAGTTGCATATCAGAGATGACAGGAAGGAGAAATAATGGAATGAATTCATGGAGGACCATGTGCAGGAAGCAAACAAATTCTAGATTGGCACAGCACAGACAGAAATCTGCTTTTTCTTTTTCTTTTTCTTTTTTAACAGTTGCTGTGAGGGATTACTCCAGAAAGCACTGGCCTAGATATAATTAGGGCAGAACCAGGCCAGAACTCTCAAACTTCAAAGTGGGATTTTCAACCCAAGGTGAAAACCTGCCTGGAGACGGGTAGTATGATGAAATCTGGCATTAAAAACTATTTTCTGAGGCAAAGCAAGACCGATGGAAAGACAGAAAGAGAGAGAGAGAGAGAGAGAGAGAGAGAGAGAGAGAGAGATTCTCCCTCTGGTAGCTATAAATAACAGGCAGAGGATATTACATCAACCTGTGTAGGGGCGCAGGACATATTAGGGCGAGAGCGCGCTCTGTCTGTCTGTGTGAGTTCATGTTGGCCCGTGCACTTAGTGTTATTACTGTCCATTGTATCACAGGGTTCAGCAGACACAGTGCGGATCTGTTTCAAAGTGCACTCAACCTGTGCGCCAGCCACCCTTCTCTAATGTGACTTCATAATCCAGTGCCACATGTATCCGACACAACAGTGTGTGGTTCAAATGCGTCATGTCCGCTTAAAGGTGCAGTGTGAAAGATCGGGGTCAATCGTTGGTCACGTCTATCTGTAGAAATGTAATTACAAATGACATTTTTATGAATGTATAATCACAAGTTGCTTTTTTACAGTACGAGCCCTTTAATGTTTATGAGCGGGTGGTAAACAAACTCAAACAGTGCCTTTTACAGACCAACAAACTATCAGCAGATCTAAGACCAAGAGATGTTTCTGCCCACAACAAATTAAGCTATTTTTTTATTTATTTCTATGCTTTCTTTTTTGTAAAATTGTACATGTGAACACGTGTCATTCATTTCTACCGAACATGAAGTCAGTTTTAGAGATGACATCATGAGTGTATGCTAATTCATGACCTGAGTGCGACATCGTCATGCGGACACACACTTTTTGTCTCATCACACAAAAGTCATAGTTGCCACGTGGACAATGAAGGTCAAACTGAACAGAGGATTTCTGAGACTGAGCTCACACCCACCGCTGAGTGCACAGCTCAACGCTATTGCTACACAGAGCTGCTGTAGTTGAACATGACCCATATCTATTTTTAGATACTGTATCAGTTTGAGTGTATGTGGGTGCGTGTGTGTATGTGGTGGACCCTAATTCTCATGTCAATCATCATATACAGGCCACTGAAGCTAAATTAATCTCAGGGTACGGTGATATAGAAAGGATCCACTTGTTAAAGCATTTGTTTCTCAGGAGTGATGCTGGGCAGAGCTGAGTGGAATGTGAAGACAATCTGAATTCACGATATGTTCGAAGTATCGGAGCTAAAGCGATAATTATCCAGCCTGTCTATGTTATTGAAAGCACAACACAGGGAAACTACACCGATTAACCAATGAAGAACAACTAAATAAATAAACTACAAGCACATCTTATTGATACAATGTATGCCGGGTAGTAATTCCATTTGTTTGTTAGGCGTCCGTACCCCGAGGCAACACTATTAATGGATGCATCATTCCATTAGTGTGGTAGTCTCTCTTTCTGTATATGTGTGTGTGTGTGTGTCCACCCACATTCCCTCAGTTTGGATTAGTACACAGCTGTCATGTAATAAAACAAAAAAAGTAGAGGGGACGCTGGTGCTGCTGCCCACACTTGGACACGAGAAGTGTAAGAAGCTCAGTCCTGCCTCAGACAAAGGAAACACATATTCACTCGCAGAGGAAGAAGTGGGAATTCAATATGGCCGTGCAAACACAACCAAACAATGGGGCCTCTCTTTTCTCTTTCCTCCCACCTTCAGTTTATTAAGAACAGCTCCAAATAGAGGCTGGCTTTAAATATAGACTATTCCTATCTGGATTACGCATACATACATATAATGCATGCAGCCGTCACACCATGCATGGCCAAGCTGGGTTTTCAATAGGCCATATTTCAGGGGTATAAAATGTAATTGGGATAATACAAGTACTTTGAATTAAAACACAAATATGTGTAAGAAAAATGAGTAAGAAAACATGAAGAATGACAACAAAAACATGGATCAACAGTAAAACCTTAAATTACTTGTGACAGAGAAAAGCGAAAAGAGAAATTGAATATAAAGAAAAATGTCTTGAAATGAAAGACTCCAAAACACAGGATGAGATGTTAATATCCTTTGAGCAAGCACTCGTAAGAGTTGATGAACAGTAAACCTGATATCATTTGGACAGCGCATCGTCAGTCGTGTGCCAGTGGATCGTAGAGTGTTTCGGCCTCACACTACAACCCTCTCCAAAGGCGGCCAGCCACAAGGTGATGAGCTTCCCAATTAATCATGTGGTTGACGGCCAACATCCGATCACTTCGGGGCCCAGCAGGAGCCTCT